>VMDO01014999.1:0-52605 GCA_007922755.1 Pedetes capensis | reverse complement strand
TATATTTAGCAGGCTGTAAACAAATAGTTCATTCTATAGAAAATTTAAACTTATGAAAAGCACATTTATAAATTTATTTAGACTCCCTACATGGCCCAATTTAATTGTTGGAGCCAAGCAAAGCTAAACTGTCCTTTATTTTATTCTGTAAATGTTTCTCAGCACACAATGATTAATGAATTTCCTGTAGAAAATTATAGATTTTTTTCTTCATAGAGAAAAGCAGAGTTTTCCTATTTTTCATTGACAAAGGGAAAAAGTATTCTACCATATTGATATGTTCTAGTATATCAATAAGTGAAGACATCACTTTCTTCACCAAAAAAAAATACAAGCCATTTCTAACAGAAAGTGGGGTAGAGTATGAAGCTTGGTGTTTTTCTTAAAGATCAGTGCACTTACTACACATCTGAATGCAGATATTTTCATCTGAACCTCTATGGTGTTGTAATCATATAAGCCATTCCATTCTAAGTTTTAGTGTTAATAAACTGGCCAAGATTTTTGCTGTTGTTTTATACAAAAAAAGTTGACTTTGGGGTCTTGTGAAATGAACATCATTTTTAAATTTTTTGCTTTGCTTTGTTTCAATTTTAAAATCTGTCTTTACTCTGGGTTTCCACAGTTCTCAGACTCAAGGGAATGAAAGGCCAGAGCCCTACCGCCAGGCTGTCTTCAGTCTGTTTAAAGCGTTCCTAGTCCTACTACCAATAGCACTGTGGCGAGACAGGCAGAATTTGGTGGAACTATTAATTCGTTTGAGGCTATAATTTTTGTTCCAGTAACTAACACTTCATTAAGTTGAAATAGTTTCATTATGAAAGGAAATATTCACAGAGAATTTAACCAATGAATGGAAAATTACAGTTTCCAACCAGTTTTATTCAGACTAAATATTAAAGCTTGTTAATAAAATTGGTTTATGCTTTGAATTTTTTAAATTTTTTAATCACAGGAGAATAAAGGCATAAGGTATTGTGAGCTTTTAAGTTTACCACAGAGAAGCAAAAAAATGGCATATAAAAATTCTTAATTACTCTTTAAAATGTGTCAGTTTCTAGTTCATTGAAATTGGATGAGAACTTATGCTTTGTTTTCTCTTAAAAAAAATGTATTATAGCCTGGACTTTATGCTCTCATTTAGGACCAAAAATTTAGTCTTGTTCATTCATTCATTCATAGAATAACTATTTGCCAACCACACATTTTGGTCAAAGCATTGAACTGGAAGTCCCAAAATAAATAAAAACTGAAATACATCCTTCCCTAGAGGACTAACATTACTGGAAGTGATACAGAAACTGCATACCAAAGTCACGATTAGTACACTGTACTCATTATAAGTAGCATGAAGATGAAGTGCTAAGAATGCTTCTCTTAGGAAATGTCACTTAAGTTCACATCTGAAAAATGGGCAGGTCTGGCTTAGGTGAAGGAGGAAGACTGGGAAAGACAACTTAAAAGAATAAACATCCTGAAGGGAGAAATACCAAGATTCATTTGAGGAACTGAAGTGGGTAAAAGTTCTTGAAGCTGGAATAGAAAGAACCAAATAGAAAAGCAGTCTAAAGACTAAAGCAGTGTAAAGACTGACTAAAAACAGTCCAGATTCAACCTCTGGCTCCATCATCACTTCCAGCTCACATGATCTCAGGCAACTTCAGCTTCACACCTACAGGACAGGGATAATGACATTGACTCCATAGTTGATATAAGATCAAAGAGCTAACACCCTCAAAATTTATGGTGGTGCTTGGCATATGTTGTTGTTGTTGGGTGCCATTCTAGTTGGGTCCATCTCACAGTGACCTTCATAGGGTTTTCAATGGCTGATTGTTTCGGGATTGCTTCAGGAGTAGATTGTCACATCCTTCTCCCATTTTTACAATGCTGAGTCAAACCCAGGACTTCAGAGAGTTCAGAGCAGCACTCTACCAACTGAGCTAAATCCCAGACCCCCCTTGGCATATAGGAATTTATAAAGAAATGTTAGCTCTTATTGGAAGGTTGACATAAACCCAATGAGAGCCTAAACATTTATGTTATTGTTTCTTTCTGTGAACTATATCCTCAATTATAGAATTGGATGAGAACACACATTCTTTGTATTCCCACATAGATGTTGAACACTATAAAGCAAATGCGCATCAAGGCAAAACTGTTTCTAACTAGTCTCAGGAAATTCAGCTTTTTTGTTCTGTTCATTATCACCCTGTTATTGAGTACAGTTTTGCTTTAACAATACCAAGTTGTTAAGACTGGGGATCATTGTTTTCTCTAACCACCAAATCTAGAATTAAGGTTCATTATTATGGCAAGACCCTTATAGAAATAATACTTTAAGATGAAAAAATATAGTCATATGGTGTAAATATAGGATCTATCAATACATGTGGTAAACTTCAATGTTGTAGATTTTCATGTGTCTTGGTCTTTTCCTTCCTTCCTTTCTTCTTCCCTTCCCTTCTTCTATTCTCCTTATCTACAGTCTTACTATTTTTACTCATTCCTTACCATATAGCAAACATAAGCTACACACTTCCTATTTCTTTTGAGCTTTGGTCAGTTAAATTTAATTACAAATCTCTTATTTTGTTGGTCAGTTATCTTTTCTTTCCTGTTATATAAAGATGGTAACATTTAGGGCCTTTCAGCTGTAGAGGGATTAGCAAAGCCAGTTATTTTAATGTCCTTTGGTATATATGCAGGAGATGATTCCAGGCCTATTCTCTGACATGAGGTCATAAAGTTTTTACACATAGCCTATAAATGTAGAATTTACTACAGAGACCAGAAAACTGACTGATAGTGATGTTCTTAGTCCAAGTACTTATCTGACATTCCTAGGGCAGCAGAAAATCAGACTCTGGATAAATCCCTCTATGCTTTCTTGGAAAAATTCCCAGTTTTACTGATGTTCACTCAGGAAGAGATTCAGGATTTCTCTAAATTTATCTGAAAATTAAACTACTCAGGGGAGTGACTACATCCATTTATAGTCTGGCTCTGCATGAACATTCATCCTGAAACTTGCCTACAATCCTCAAAGACTAAAGTATTTGCTCCTGAAGCCCAAACTAATACTTGCCTCATTTTGTTTCCAAATTCTGTGCTAGGACTTTTAAATATTCACTGAAGGCTTCCAAGACCCATATGGCTCCCCAGTTATCTTAATTTTGAAATATGAGATGACTATTTATTCTAGGAAAATCATGAACTACCTCATTTCTGACTACTTTCACTTCCATGTTTTTTCAGAATACTAATAAAAAATAATTATGAAAAGTTTAGGAAAAGAGTAATAGATCTCCGTTATCATCCACTTCACTAGTAAGATTCATTGTGAATATTTCATTATGACAAGCAAATTTTTTCCCATTCAATGAAACTCCAGAGGAATAGTATATATCTATTTAAAATGAAATAGAGTCTATATCCACCTACTCTACTCCAATTGATCACATCATTTTTTCTTGTATCATCATAGCATTTTTAAAGAGGAACATATATTTTTCAGATGCCACTATTTCCAGGAATGTTTTGTGGTAAATAACCCTCTTCAGACAGGATGAGAGAAAGATGACCTAAGCTGAACAAAGAAATTAATATTCTTTCTTGATTTTTGCATTTTGAGATAAGTAAACATATAAAGAAGGACTAAGGTCTCTTTGAGCTTTTACTTTGCCAAGAAAATTCACTATCCTTGTTAATTTATATTTCATAATTCTGGGATTTTTAAAGTAAAATCACAGACCAAGTAATTGTAGTTAAATGTGGGTCTACCCATTCAGAGCATTTTAGAAACATGTATGAATATCTGAAGTGTATTAACCATGATTGTATTTGTTCAGTGAAGAAATATTTCTGTACATCACATATGAAAATATGAAGATATCCAGATAAAGCTAAAGTTGCTGTCATATTTCTAAAATGCAGAAATGATTTCACCACAAGGATCCATGTCCATAAAAAGCTAATTTAAATGGAGAAGATGGAAATATTACTTTGAGGTCATTTAGTAAATTTCAAACTCTGCTATTACAGGAATAGCAAATTTTGTAGAAAGTCCATAGTTAAGAAAGTCTGTAGAACTTGCTTTCCAATTATTTATCCTAGGCTAACCAGAGGAAGAGATAATTACTAATGACATTTTTTTCATCTTCTTTTAATGCCCACAAATCACAATTTTAGGCTTTTGGTAATTACTGGTTTATAATCATTAATATATTTGAGATATCAGTTTACATATGTGATATCTCCTTTTTTACCATGAGAAAACTAGTCAAAGAATATATATTGTCCATATATTTACTAGAGATGACACTAGACTGTTGAGAGTTCCAGCCAAATTCTGACATCATAGAATGCAAACCTGAGATGGGAGTGAGAGAGGTTTCTTACTGGCAGATGGAAAGGATAACCCATTACAATTAGTTACCCCTGCATATTTTTTCCTCTGCACCTCACACTGTAAACACTATCATTTGGCTTCTCTAACACATTTTGTTTGCTCTTCAAATTCTCTTCATATGAAATGATGATCTTCATCTTTTCATCTTCTAGGTAAGTACATTACACATTGGGGTATGTGATGCAAATCCACTAAAGTACAAGGACAAAAGAGTAAAACATCTACTCATACGCATTTTTGTCAAAAAAATTAAATCAATAAAATTTAGTATATAGATTGACATGAACATGAGTATATAATGTGTGAGTAAATATATGTTGCTGAGGAATATTGTATTAGCTTTGCACTGCCTCAACAAATAGTGGAAATAACTAAAAAAGAGAAAAGTTTCTTGTGGTTCAGAGTTCTGGAGGTTTCATTCTATGATCAGGCAGATCTATTGATCATAGATTGCTAGTGGGATGGAAGGATGAGCACAGCAGATCATGGTGAGAGTGTGTGGGATAGCAAAACCTTTCACCTCATGACCTGGACGTGAGGAACAAAATAGGAAGAGACCAGTCTCCCACAATCCCCTTTCAGGAAATGCCCCCAATGACCTTAAATCTCCCACCAGGCCCCAATTCATAAATGTTCCAACCCTTCCCATTGATGCCACGATGAAGACCAAGCCTTTAACAATGGGGCCTTTGGGGGACATTCCAGATGCAATCTATGGCAAGTAAGTACTCAAATATTTTTACTATAAATGCATAAAAAGCAATAAAATGTGGAGTATCCATCTCTATAAACAATTATTACTACTCTGTTAGAAAGTTAATAAGTTAAAACTCTTCCTGCTTCTCTCCTGTTTGTCTTCCATAAAAGAGGTGGCATATTTCTAGTGGACCACTTGCCAAAAAAAAGAAAAAAAAAAAAAAAAGGCCTGTTTCTAAAATGAGCTTGTTTATGAGAAAGTATTTTGAGCCTGAGTGGGAATTTTCTGTTTATGTTTATGTGAGGTCTTTTATGATAATCTCCAAAATGAGCCCACTCCTTAGGATTCAGGTATTTGTGACATCCCTTTCTACCTGGAATATGGATGACCTGGGTAACCCATAGGATACAGAATAAATAAATTACTATGTGCAACTTCCAAAGCTAGGTTATGAACAATACTGTGACTTCCACTTTACTCTCTTGGATCATTTTCTCTGGGAAAGTCGATTGTTTTGTAATGAGTATAACCAAGTGGTCTTACGATGGGGAACTAAGACTTCTAGAACATCCAGCAAGGAAATTAGGCCTCCTGTGTGAGTGAGTCATATCTAAACCCAAAACAACAGCCCCAAGCATGTCTTCAGTTGACTCTGGACTTATCCAAGATCTTGTTTTTTATTGTTATTGTTGTTACTTGTTTTTGTTGCTGCTGTTGTTGTTGTTGTTTGTTTGTTTTACTGGTCTGGGTGTTGAATCCAGGGTCTCACACAAGCTAGTCCAGTGCTCTGCCACTGAGCTGCATCCTAGCCTTTTTTAAATTTTTTATTTTGAGATACTTCTCACTAAATTGCACAGGCTGCCTCTGGTCTTGAACCTGGAATGCTCCTGCCTCAGTCTCTGGAGGCAATGGGTTTATAAGCATGAGGCACAGGACCTGGCTAATATCTTGACAAAAACCTCAGAAAAGACCCTTAGCCAGAGCTGCTACTCCCAAACTACTAACACTCAGAAACTGAGCTAATAAAGGTTTACTGCTTTTAGCTGCTAAGTCTTGGAGTAATTTGTCACTCAACAATATATAATTAATATAGTCTTGTAAAATAATCACTATTCTGACACTAAATTTGAATCTATACCCATAACCACTGGCTACATCACATGGAGCAAATGATAGACATAGAGTCTCCTCTTCTAATCTGTGATATTGCAATGTTCCTTAAAAGCTGAGAAGAAAACCTGGTGAGTAAGCTTAAGAGAGATGACTCTATTCTTTCTAGAATCTCTAAGAAAGACAAATTATCTAGTATATTTAATATTGGTTCACTTTATCAAAATTTTATTAAAATTTTTAGTTCATAAAATTCTTCCTAATCTCAATGTATTACAAAGGAATAACACTATGGTCTTGCTCTACTGGCAATGTGTAATAGTTTAGTTCCTACTTCTCTGAGAGCTATTTACCTTGCCAGTCTTCTACATTTTAATCTCTTTTTGATATTTGAGGAAAAACCACTACAATCATATGACAACATCCATATTATGCTTCCACAAAACTTATTATTTAATGCATACTGAGTTCATATAATTTAAGAAAAAATTCAAATCAGTTTTCCAAATATATTTTTAACTCTTTTAGAATAACAAATGATTCTTGAAGAAAGGATGATAGGGTCATGCTTTTCTTTTGTTGTTCAGCCTAGTGATAAGGAAGATATTCTGCAACCAGTAATGGCCCAATCAATAAATGTTGTTAAGTAATGGAGCAAAAACAATTGTAGACTTTGGTAAGAAATTATACTAATATCTAGTAGATTCAAACAAAATGAATTAGTGCAAATAAAACAGCTTAGTGGGTCAAATGATGAACACACCAGCATAATGAAGCACCATTAATTTCTGGGTCATGTCTATATTGGCATTATACTACAGTTCAGTATCAATCTCCATCAGATTAACTGTTGTAATCAAAGTTTATTGTTATAACAGCCATTTGCCTTTCTACTGAGAAGAGTTTCAAAGTTAAGTTTCAATTCTTTTTTAGTATCATTAAAGTTTTTGAACATTTAGGACCAACATATTTGTGAAGTTTCTTACTTCAATTTGAATTACTAAGTTTTCCTACCCAGAGTTCCTGTAGGAGATTCACACTGTCCACATGAAGCCCTTAGGTTCTCTCACACATTTTACTCCCAAGTTATTAGACCAGAATTTTTCTAGTGGACCTCATCTATTGCTTGCATGAAACTAATAATGTAATGGGGAAAGATTATCTGGTACAATCCATTCTAGTTTCGGAATACTGAATTTGTTAAAGGGATCTTGCACACTAGTTTATGTGATTGTCATGCTGGACCACATGCAAAATCATGAGAAAGAAAACAGATTGATATAGAAATAAGAGAATACAGGCAATTCAGAGAATAAGGAGAGATGAGAGAGTCCTAGGGACTCTGAGACACGAATCTTAGTTCTTGACTTTGCCGTTCTTGTTTCCACTTCACATGAATCTTGACTGTACTTCTTTAGTGACTGTTGCTCTGCATCTTGGCAATAACTCCTACTGCCTTTTAACCTAAGGAACTCTAAGTGGGTTTTATTCTCTGCTAGAAAATAAAGCCTTTGGCCACATTATTCCTTTATAACATTGCTTTAGATTAAATATAGACATGAATGAAATACTAAATGAGTAAAGTAACATCAATGAATACAGAGTTACTTGAGAAGAAATTAATGAAATAAATTTTAACCTATTTCACTTATCTCAAGAAACTTTCCTATGGTAATCACATTTCTACTATATTCAACACACACACACATGCACATGCACACATATGTGTATGTGTAGATAGATAGATACAGAAATCTAGTGTTTAATCCATATCTCTCCCATAACAAATTCAGTATGCCTCCTGGAGCTACTTACTTAGGTTTCTAATGATGCATTGACAAGTTAAAATTAAAATTTATCATTCCCCATTCATTAGTTCTGTTCCAATATTTCCTAACTTTGTTGGCCTCAATATCTTATCTAAGCTGAAAAATGAAATCTATTCTTGACTACATTTACTCTCCCACCTCAGTCTTCTCTTTCCAGGCCTATCGAACTGACCTCCTTAATTCCCCCAGTATGCAATTTCTTCTTCATTTCTAGTATTAATGCTTTAGATTACCATATCTGCCCTTGATTCAATCAAAGAGGAGGTAAATATATTCATGTACCTGTTGTTGTTGTTGTTGTTGTTGTTGTTGTTTTTAGGTGCCATCGAGTCATCTCTGACTCATAGCGACCCTTTTAGGGTTCTCAATGGCTGATTGTTGCAGGATTGCCTCGGGAGTGGATGGCCACGTCCTTCTCCCATTTTTGTGGTGCTGAGAATGGAACTTGGGACCTCAGAGGCTACAGAGCAGCACTCTACCAACTGAGCTAAATCCCAGCCCCGTATATGTATTAGTGTATATTAAAGAAAAACTACTAGTCATTGAAACTATTTTCTTTCCTCTAAATAGAAGTGAGAAATGCAAGCAGCTTAAATGCTGCTTCCAAATCATTTTCTCTCTTGTTCTCTCTAAAAATCACCCGTTGATTCCACACTGATACATCCTACATCGTTTTATCTTCTATTACTCACTCCTAAGTCTTCTCTTTATTCCTTGTTGATTTTACTGTTTGGTCCACTGTGCACAACTTGCTTCTTTTTTGATGATCTTGACACTCTCATGCAAGATCTTCATAACACCTTGGTTTTAACTTACTCTTCTACAATCATCTTTTCCTCAAATTTGCATTTCCAAACACACCAAATTCCTTGTTATCTCAATTTAGAATTCCATTTTCTGATCATTAAATCTCTTATTTTCCATTCACTCCTTCTAGTACATTAATTTTAAAAACCTTTTTGTCAACATGAGGACCTTCATTGTGAAGAGGATTTGAAACAGTTATGGTTGAAGATCAAAGAACACACCCCTCAACATAAATTGCATCTCAACATCAAGAAAACAAGTTGCCATTAAGCAACTTCATGATAAGTAAAAGATGGAGGTTGTCAAAGATTTTGCTTTACTTAGTTCTACAATCAACACCCATAGAAGCAGCAGTAAAGAAATTAAAAGATGCATTCATTGCATTGGGCTGGGATTTGGCTCAGTGGGTAGAGCACTGTGCTGCAGTCTCTGAGGTCCCGAGTTCAATTCCCAGCACCGCAAAAATGGGACAAGGACCTGGCAATCCACTCCCAAGGCAATCCCGAAATAGTCAGCCATTGAAAACCCTATGAGGGTCGCTATGAGTCGGATACTGACTCGATGGCACCTAAGAACAACAATTCATTGCATTGGGGAAAACTATTACAAAAGAACTCTGTAAAATGTTGAAAAGTAAAGATATCACATTGAAGATAAAGGTGGGTCTGATTCATGCCATGATATTTCTCATTGCATCATATCCTTGTGAAAGCTGAACAGCAAATAAGGGAAATAGGAAAAGAAATGATGCTTTTGAATTATGGTGATGAAGATAAATATTGAATATACCATGCACTACCAAAAGAACCAGGCTGGGATTTAGCTCAGTTGGTGGAGCGACACTCTGCAGTCCCTGAGGTCCCAAGTTGGATGGCCAGCACCACAAAAAAATGGGAGAAGAGCATGGTAATCCACTCCCAAGGCAATCCTGAAACAATCAGCCATTGAAAACCCTAACAGGGTCGCTATGAGTTGGACACAACTTGATGGCACCTAACAACAACAACCAAAAGAACCAACAGAGCCATCCTAGAAGATGGGCAATCAGAGAACTCCTTGGAAACAAGGATGGCCAGATTGCATCTTATATATTTTGGACATGTCAGGAAGGACCAATCACTGAAGAAGGACAACATGTTTGGGAGAATTGTGGATCAAAGAAAAAAGGAGCACCCTTAACTAGATGGATTGACATAGTGGTTGCAAGAATGGACTTTTATATTTCTATATAGATAGATAGATAGATGGGCTGGGATTTACCTCAGTTGTAGAGCACTGTTCTGCAGTCTCTGAGGTCCCAAGTTTGATTCCCAGCACTGCAAAAATGGGAGAAGAACATGGCAACCCACTCCCAAGGCAATCCCCAAACAATCTGCCATTGAAAACCCTATGAGGGTCTCTATGAGTCAGACAAAATTTGATGGCACCTAACAACAGATAGATAGATAGACAGACAGACAGACAGACAGACAGACAGACAGACAGACAGATAGATAGATAGATAGATATAAATCATATGCATAGCATGGTGTTGTGTAGTGTTTTATTCTGTTGTACACATGGTCACTATGAATTGGACCTGACTCCATGGCACCTAATGATAACAACAGGACCTTCCTTAACCCTGATAATATGTCACTCACTCCCCTCCTCACTCTTCTCTTTGCCTGGCTTATACTATATTATACACTATTATAAATACCTCAAAAGCAACTGAAGCAGTATATTAACAGGAACTGCCACAATATAAAATTGGATTTAGAAGAGGGCATGGAGCCATGGATATCATTGCTGATATCAGATGGATATTAGTCAAAAGCAGAGAATACCAGAAAGATGTTTGTTTTTGTTGTTAGGTGCTGTTGCTCATATCTTCCTCATAGTGATCTTCATAAGGTTTTCAATAGCTGATTGTTTTGAGATTGTGTCAAAAGTGGATTGACACATCCTTCTCCCATTTTTACGATGTTGGGAATTGAACTCAAGACCTCAGAGAATGCAGAGTGGTGCTCTACCAACTGAGCTAAATCCTAGCCCAGAAAGATGTTTATCTATGTTTTATTGACATGTAAAGGCATTTGACTGTATGGATCAGAACAAATTGTAGATAACATTGTGAAGAATGGGAACATCAGAGCACTTAATTTTACTCATGAGGAATCTGTACATGAACCAGAAGGCATTCCTTCTAACAGAACAAAGAAACACTGCTTAGTTTAAAATCAGGAAAGGTGTGCATCCGGGCTATATCCTTTCACCGTACTTCTTCATTCTTTATGCTGAGGAAATAATCAGATAATTAGGACATTATGAAATAGAACATGGCATCAAGATTAGAAGAAGATTCATTAACAATCTGCCATATGCAGATGACACAACTTTGCTTGCTGAAAGTGAAGAAGATTTGGAATATTTACTGATGAAGGTTAAGGAACAAAGGCTTCAGTATGGATTGCAACCCAACACCAACAAAACAAAAATCATTACATCTGGGTCAGTAAGCAACTTCAGGATAAGTAGAAAAAAGATTAAGGTTGTCCAGAATTTTGCTTTACTTTGTTCTATAATCAACATCAGAAGCAGTAGTGAAGAAATAAAAAGATGCATTGAACTGGGAAAAATTGTTGCAAAAGACCACTTTAAATGTTGAAAATTAAAGATGTCACATCGAAAATGAAGGTAAGCCTGATTTATGCCATGGTAATTTCCTTTGCATCATATTCTCATGAAAACTGGACATTGAATAAAGGAGATAGGAGAAAAATTGGTGTTTCTGAATTATGGTGCTAGAGAAGAATGTTGTGTATGCCATGAACTACCAAAAGAACCAATAGATCCATCCTAGAAGAAGTACAACCACAATGTTCCTTGGAAGCAAGAGTGGCTAGAATGCATCTGACATATTTTGGACATAATGTCAGGAGGGACCAATTCCTGAAGAAGGACATCATATTTGGGACATCATGTCCCAAAACATGATGGGCCAACAAAAAAATGGAAGACCCTCAACCAGATGGACTGACACAGTAGCTGCAACAATGGGCTTAACATAAAGATTGTGTGCCTGGAATGGTGTCAGGAGTGTTTCATTTTGTTGTACATAGGGTTACTATGAGTTGGGCCTGACTCTTTAGTACCTAACAACAACAGCATTACAAATACCTTCTTGTAGATGGTCTAAATTCCTTAACCTTTCTCCTCTACCACATCACTGGCTTTGCATGATCCAAAACTCAGATATACAGTTTTATTATATATACAGATATATAGTGTATATACAGATATACACTCAGATATACAGTTTTATTAATCTCTTTGATTATTTTTATTTGTTTCTTAAACCATGAAAGGTACACATTATCTTTCTCAAAACAAAGTATTGTATTAGATAGAAGTAATATTCTGTTTACTTTCTGTTTTTACCTCAAGTAGCTGAATGTGGTGGGACAAAACATATACATTCATTAAACTCAAAAGGGCCCTTAGAGCTACATGGAAATTTATTTAGTTTTTCCTAATTCATTCATTCACCTACTCTTCTAAATAACTATTTTATACTTTCTCCAGTTTCTAAAACCTTTGATACATCCTCTCCGCCACTCTCCACTTAGAAAATAAAAATAATCAGAAGAGAATCTGTGTTCTTAGATGTACTAGTCCACCTGCATCAGAACCCAAAGATTGTGTCTTTGCTCTGTCTAAGATAAAGAAACGGTCAGTGTACAACGTAAGGCCCATCATTCTACTTAAGCACACTAGTCCATGCCCTCTCCCTATTCAAGAATATTGTTGTTGTTGTTGTTGTTAGGTGCCATCGAGTCGGTATCCAACTCATAGCGACCCTCATAGGGTTTTCAATGGCTGACTGTTTTCGGGATTGCCTTGGGAGTGGATTGCCAGGTCCTTCTCCCATTTTTGCGGTGCTGGGAATTGAACTCAGGACCTCAGAGACTGCAGCGCAATGCTCTACCAACTGAGCCAAATCCCAGCCCATTCAAGAATATTAGGCTAACAATATTCACACCTTCTTCTACCTCATCATCTTGTTCTTGCCTGTTGAGCAATTTCATCAGCCTGGGAGCATGCTATGACATATTCCATCTTAGAAAACGACTCATGTTTATGCACATATCTTTTACAGCTCTGCTCCTGTTCCATGTCCTTGCTCCCCTAGACCACCAAACTCCTCAAATGAGTGCCCAGGTATCTTTGCCACCAATTTATCTTCCTATATTCTCTTCAACCTACTTCAATCAGGCTTTGGCCACTGCACGTCCACCATTTCATTATCATCAATGACCCATCCACTGCCCATCCAGCCATGAAGTCTCAATTCTTATCTAATTTGACCTTTCTACAATATTTACACTAGCTCCTTGAAATCTTTTCTTGTTTTTTTGGAACTCTCTGCTATTTTGGTTTTCTTTCTATCTTCTCATATTTCATTGCTAATTCCCAGTTATTTCATTCTTCCATGCCATACTTTCCATTGCCAACTTCTAAACACTGGAGTTCCCAAGCATCAGTCTTTGGACTTCTTTTCTACCTATAATCACGCTGTAGGCAAAATCTCATCCAGGGTCAAGGTTTTACTATTTACATACTTATGGCTCCCAAATCTATATCTGTAGATTTGACCTATGTCTTTTAATCCTTTAGCCAAATAATTACTGATTTAATTTATTCTCTTATTTGGCATCTCAGCATACAGAAAATCAGATTTTATATTCCCCTACTCACTCCAAAATACTATTTATAAATCTAAATTTTTTTCTGACCACAGTAAATAAATTTCATCTCTTCTGTTTCTTAGATGAAAATGTGGGGAATAACTAATAATTTTTATCAATTTATGTCACAGTATATCCAAGCTATCTTCAAATTCTCTTAGTACAAAATCCAAAATATACTCAAAAAATGAACATAGCTTCCTAAATGGTGTTTGTTGCTTCTTCCTTTCCTACCCATAGTTTATTTTCCACTGAACAACCAGAGATAATCTTTTAAAAATTAAATGATAGCATAACTCTTCTGTTCCAAAACCTTTAGAGTGCTTCCCAGTTCTCTGTATATAAAACCCAGAATTATGGAGCTATGCATGATGGCACATACTTCTCATCCCTGTGACTCAGGAGGCAGAGGCAGGAGGATCACAGGTTTGAGACCAGAGGCAGCCTGTGTAAACTAGGAAGATCCTTTCAACATAAATAAAGGGGATGGTGGGTGCAACTCAATGGTAGAGTCCTTGCAAAGTATGCACAAGGCCCTGGGTTCAGCCCCCTAGTACCTCTAGACTAAAAAAAAAAAAAAAAAAACCTGAGAAGTTTGACATAACCTAGAAAGTCCAATGTGATTAATGCCCCCCCTTCCCTACATCACATTTACTGGCATCTTCTGAATATGCCCAGTCTATTGAACTTTGGCACTTGCAGCTTCCTCTTCTCAGAAAGTTCTTCCTCCAGATAATCTGCACTGCTAACTCATTCTCTCCCTATAGTTTATGCTTACTCAAATATCAAGAGATAGGACCTTCTCTGACCACTTCACATAAAGAGAAAAACTTGCTTTATGTATACCTCAACCTATTTACTCCTCTTCATGTTTCTACATAGAACTTACTGTAATCTGACACCTTTTATATAATACGTGTGTGTGCGTATGTATATATGTATGTATGTATATACGTATATATACATATATGTATATGTATGTATATACATATGTGTATGTATATACATGTATGTATATGTATACATACATGTATGCATGTATATGTTGTATACATATATATACACATACATATACATGTTGTTGTTGTTAGGTGCCGTCGAGTCGGTATCTGACTCATAGCAACCCTCATAAGGTTTTCAATGGTTGTTTCGGGATTGCCATGGGAGTGGATTGCCAGGCCCTTCTCCCAATACATATACATATACATATACATACATATATATGTGTATATACACACACATTTTTTTAATTTGTCTATTTTCTATCTGCTATAAATTAAGCATATATCTCAAGAGAATTGGAAATTTATTTGGTAATCACTGCATTTAATATCTGTTACATACCCTGGTATATATTAAACAATGAATTAGTATTGAATTACATAATGAATGAATAGACTCAAGAACAGCAGTCTATTTAAATATTAGTATCTAAAAGAAATCTTGCCTATGGATCCAACATTTTGATGCAAATTTCTCACTAAATAGAACTTTCTATACTTGTCAAGTCTTATCAAGTCTTGCAATATAAACCAATAGCCTAAGTGAAAATGATTATGCAAGACTGCAGTAAAATGTACCTGAGTACACACTTCTCTGATTATTTCCTTTAAGGACTAATATCCAGTTTCAGATAATGAAATTTGAGGATTTCAATTTATTCCCAATGAATTTTAGGAAATATTGGCTGGATATAAGTTAGAGGTTAGGAAGATAAGAATAAGCTGCGTTTATCAGCCAAGCATTGTTAGCTTTGCTCTAATTTTGCAAAAATTGAGAGTGTTTAAATGCCTACTGTATAAATAAAATAACATCCTATTTTTGACCAGATTTGAGTAAAAAAAATTCATGGGAAAGGCCAAAGTTCCTCAAACAACTAACATATGAATCCACTCCAATACAAGTGGATTATCTAGCTCTTGGAATTCTACATAATGAAAAACATGCAATGATCTTAACACAAAAAACCAACATTAACCATTAAAAATAATAAAAATGAAAGTGTCCTTAGCATATGAACCCATGATAAAATGTTTGTGTTTTTTACTACCAATATTATAATCTATAAAAAATTAAAAGATGGAGAATTTCTGTCAAGTAGTACAAATTTGAACAGTTTATTCTAAATTATGTTTATTTTCTTGTTGTACTCTTTTTTTTAGCAGAGTCCGATCTGTAAGAGATCTTTTTGTTTAAGAAAAGAAAATCATGGTTGCTTTTGCTTGTCCACGGACACAACAAGTATAAAGGAAGTAACAAATCTCTATACAACATTTATCTGTAGACTAGTAAGGAATAAATTCAAGTAAAATAAGTAGAGGAAAGCACAAGTTAAATTTTACTACATCTTCTTGACTTAATAAAAGTTTAAGATAACATCAATAGAGTACTTACTAAATGCCTGCACTTGTGATTAAAAGAGAAAATATTTAAAAACTGTTTAATTAAAAGGACATGATGACAGGTAAGGACACTGAGGCTTAGAGATTTAAGTAAATTGCCCCAAGTTATAGAGTTAGTAAATGGGGGAGTTTATGCCTGAATTTACAATGGCAGCCTCTAAAGCTGAGGCTTCTAAATGGAGCATTCTGGAGTCTCTACTTGGAAGTGATCCTGGATGTACTCACAGCAATTAAACAAAACTAAAAAGAAAGCAATGGAAGAAAATACAAAATCTATCTACTTACTATCAAGGTCCAAGGAATGGAGAAATTACATGTATTGTAATCTAAACAAAGGAAAAAAATTCAAGTTAAATCCTCAAGGCAATGTTATAGGTAGCAATGATTAAATAACGCCCTCAGGGAGCAGTAGTGGTAACGGTTTATTAGTTCTGGCTTTGTCATCTTACAAGAAGATGGACAAGAAAACTCATTTTGGAGCAAAGAAGAGAAGTATTAAAAAGATTAAGAATTTCTTGGTTGGTTGTTAGGTGCCATCGAGACGGTATTCGACTCATAGTGGCCCTCATGGGGTTTTAAATGGCTGACTGTTTCGGGATTGTCTTGGGAGTGGATTGCCAGGCCCTTCTCCCATTTTTGCGGTGCTGGGAATTGAACTCGGGACCTCAGAGACTGCAGCGCAGCACTCTACCAACTGAGCCAAATCCCAGCAAAAATTTCTTAGAGCAATTGATATCTGAAGGATGAGAAGCATTTTGCCAGCAAGTCGAGGGAGGGAAAGGCATTCCAGAGAAAGAATACCAGAACAAATGCAGGACTTGATGAAGAAAAGAAGCCCATCACTTCAGGGAATCGGTAGAGGAGGTGGTGACAAAGGGACAAGTTTCTTGAGACATAATGTTGAGAAATAATGTCAGGTAGGAGGCTACCATATTTGTAAGTTAATCACTGTAGAAAGCACCTGGAAAATCTAACTCTAGTTTGAAAGTAGAAAAGTTATAAAACTTGTAGTGTCAGAGAAATCTCCAAGAAGATGCAAAACCACTTGACTTGTGATAGATTCTGGGAGAACTTAAAAGTGACTCATTTGATTGAAATGGTAGAGAGAAAAGCAGAACCAGAAAAGGGAAAAAAGAAACTAGATGAGAGAACAACAGGAAATGAGACTGGCTGGGCTATCACTTTTTGGCCTGAAGGACAGCAGCATGATTAAAAGACAGGGTTAGAATTAAAAAGATTTTTTTTATGAGTTTTGGGTAAAATTAGACAATTACCACTGAAGACAGGTTTTTAAAATCACGATTGTGGTTAGTCATTCATGATCTGAAATTCTCAAGTCTTTTGAAATTCACTATTAATTGTTAATGATAATTCATCTAGCAATCAATTAACTATGGAATTGGAATTGCCATGATGTCAGGGCCAGCACACATCAGGAATGAACCCCATGCCATGCTGATTAGTAAAAGCAGATATTAAACACTTTTTAAATCCTGACTAAGCCAAAATGGTTTTGTTCCCAAAAAGATAACTTAAATGCCAAAACACAGCTTCATTTGGGCTAATATGTAAAATTTCTATATCATAGGGAGTAAAGTAGCAAGAAATTCTAGTTTAGTGTATCAAGAAGAGCTATATAAACTGAATAATCAAGGTTCAATTAGCAAAGGTGGAATTCATCTTGTCACCTTGGGAGGAACGGCAAGTGTACTATATCATTGTCATTGTTTGTATCAGATCCATTGATTATATCAAGAATATTCCCTATCCTATTTAGAATAACAATTAGAAATAAATGGAAATGAGCCTACAGAGGACAGAGGCCATGAACATAGTAAAAGATAGCATGTCAATAGTTACGGCTTATTTTTGTTATTTTCCTTTTTTTTATTTAACTTGTATTTCATTATTATAGTTTTCAATGTGTATGGCTGGTCTTTGCAGCTAGATAGTAAGTTTTGAAGAAAGAACACCATAACTCATAGGTCACAGCACCTAGATTTTAAGTGGTGCTCAAACATTGATAAATTCTGTAAAGCTCCTAAAGACAGATTTAAATGTAAAGAATGATGGCAGCAGATGGTGGAAAAGGAAACACCAGACTTGTCTGTCTACAATAGAGACACCAGAACAGCAATGAGACACAAACCGATTCCTTTTGCAAAAAATCCATACACCAGTTAAGAGGCTCCTGCACCCTGGGCGACAATGAAACCAGACACAAAACCAGAAGGAAAATGTGTAGCACCCTGTCACCATGGTCTCTCCTCCAGCGCATTTCCACGTGATTGGGAGAAAATGTTCAGTTCCCAGCTTTTTCCCAGGAAAGGAAAGAGAAGACTGGATACTATGTCCTACATTCCAACTTTGGAGAGAAGGATTGCCCAGGATTGGTTTCTGTCTTGTCTTTCTTAGAGCATTAATGAGATATGAAATATTCTAGATGACAAGGGCTTCTGAGAACAAAGAAAAATGTGGATGGCAGCAATAGGCACACAGAGGTTGATATAACTTGGCAGCTCTCCCTCAAGGAAAAAAGAAAGAATGGAATGTGTGAGAGGAATGTTCAAGGGACTACATTATGTTTTACCTGTCCCGGAGTGTGCACAGCACCTGGTAAACTCTAAATGTCTAAGGGCTTCTGAAACACACACACACACACACACACACACTCTTGCTGCTTTAGAGTATCCATGGTACAGTAGATAGACACCAGAGAGAACAAGAGATTATTAGCTTCCCCACCAAAGAAAGAAGGAAGAGGGAAGGAAGGAAGGAAGGAAAGAAGGAAGGAAGGAAGGAAGAAAGGAAGGAAAGAAGTTAGCTAATTCACCTAATTAAAAGCATACACACAGCTAGGCACAGTGGTGCCTGCCTGTAATCCCAGATATTTGGGAGGCAAAGTCAGGAAGATGGAGAATTTAAGTGTAGAGGCAACCTGTGTAACTTAAGGAGACCGTGATTCAAAATAAAAAATTTAAAAAACCGGCCGGAGACACAACCCATGGTAGAGCACTTGCAAAGTATGTGTGAGGCCTGGGTTTAAACTCTAAGTACCAAGAAAAAAAAGGATATACACCCAAGACCAGAGAAGACACATCTACTGAAAATGTTTAAGAGAACCCAGAATCTCTAGTTGGGGTGATTGGTAAAGATCTTTCTGTGTTTGAAGCCAGTGTACAAAGAGAGAGGAGGCTTTTTTTTTTTTTTTTAATGAATGTGTACACACTAACACAAAGTTACTCACAAAGAAATAGAAGGAAATGGGAAAACACTAATAGGCATTTAATAAATGATGCCATCATAATGAAGCAATAAAATCCCTAAAGGACAGTTTGAGAACTATCAGATATGTGAATAGATGGAAGAGATTAGAGGTCAGTGTGTTCTGAGTAGGCAAGCAAACTCTTTGCCCCTTCTTCCATACCTTACCTTGTACCTCTCCTCCATCTTTTTATCTGTATCTTCTATAATGTCCTTCATAATAAATGAGTAAAACTACATAAAGTATTTCCTTGAATTCTGTGCAACACTTTAGCAAATTATTCTTAACTAATTAAGGGGGTCATGGGAACCTGGATAATGTAGTTGTCAGTGAGAACCCATGATGAGAATTAGTGTGGTGAATATAGATTTACTGCTAACATTTTGAATCTTTTAAAAAAGAAGACACCTCTAAGACTTGAAACAATGAAATTAAGACAAAGAAAACAATAAACAATATAAATAATTGAATTACATTCGGAAACTGGTTATCAGTAAAATGGGGTTCGTGTGAAAAATGTAAATAAGTCCAAGAAGTATTTTAACAAATTAACAGGTAATAAAGTTGGATAAAAATAATATTTACAAAAATTTCCCTAATCATTTGAAGTTAACATCAGAGAATGTAGTGTACTATCTTTAAAAATCTCCTCATGAACTTGACCTCCATATAGTTCAATTTTTTATTTGAAGGTCACTTAGACAAGCTAAAGAAAAAGGCATGAAGAATAATACTGGCACTAGCAGAGATAAAGTAAAGAAGGAAACTTTCCAGCTCTTGAAAGTTTGTGCTCAAAAGTATTGATGACACAGCAGGAATTAAACCTCTGTCCCTGAAAGTAGGTCTGGTTAATATTTCATGGATGCACCTTCCTTCAGAAGTAACCAAATTAATTCAGTGGCTACACTGAGATCTGAAAGCACACAGCTTTCTTGTATACACATTTCACAGAATCCCAGTTTCCTGGGAAAGCCACTGGAGCTCTGTCAACACAGGGGAGTCGCCAGTGGAAGATCTTATAATGTCACACTGGTAGTAAACAAAAGTAGGGAGCACACTTTGTAGAACAGCCCCAGGAAAATTAATACATCTAGCATGTACCCCAGAATCCTGTGAATGGATGCCTGATTTTCAATTTCTAAAATTATTTACTTGTTTGTTTTACCAGGAGATCCTCCTTTTCAAATGATAGTTCCATTTTGAAATCCAATATATGAAACAGGAAAAAGATCTAACCAGTCTGAAATGGGATGGAGAGGGAAGAGCTGGGCTTACCTTCCTGAGGCTATACATCCTCACAGCAACTTTTACATTTTTACTGTACTCTCGGGCTTTGTGAACACAGTTCAAAAAGAAAGGCATCAGCCATTTGTATGACACTTTCAAAAAACTTTTTTAGATTTAGATAAGACTAATGCAGTAACTATTTTCATATAAGTGGAACAAAGGCTAGATAATATACATCATAATGTAAGTAAAGACATCATTCTTGATTATCAACCAACCCATTAGGAAGCTGGCCGGGTGAAACTATGTAATATAATACATAGAAAATTTGATTTAAATATCTGAATTTGTTCAAGAAATATTTAATAGCATCTATTATTCACCAGGCATGAATAAATCTGAGGAGTGGATGGGGAGGAAGCATATAGATTGTTTGTAGCACCCAGAGTCCACCAGGTTTTGTGTACATTCATTTAAAAACCCATAAGTCTCAATATTTTGGAACCCACCAGCTTGATTAGTAGGAGTCCATTCTTTTTCTAGAAGTTCCTCTCAAATATTTCTGGAAAAAAGTCCCTGAGATGTTTACATGCTTCTATCTATTTTTCTGGTCATCTCTATTTTCCTGTCAGCAAAATGGGAACACAAATACACAGTTGAAGGTTTCAAGTCAAAAAACTTAAAATTTCTGGAAATGTTGGTCCAATTAACTGCCCCCAACCACCATCAACATATACACACACTTGCTGTGTATAATTCAAGTGCAACCTAATTGGTGCCATTGAGTTGGTGCCTGACTCATAGCAACCCTATGTGCAACAGGGGAAACAGTATTATTAGTGTTTCTCTGCTATTCATAGGGTTTTCGATGGCTGAATGTTTTTTGGAAGTGGGTTGCCGGGTCCTTCTCCCAAGTCTACAGCATCTGGTGTTCCCAAGTGGCCTCCCTTCCAAGTACAACCCTATTTAGTTTCTGAGATCTGACCGGATCAGATGCCACAGTGGTATGGCTGCAGGCTCAGCCTATAATGCTATTGGGGAAAAGACAAAACTTTCATTTTTGGACTTGTCAAAGCATATAGAGTATATGTGATCTTAATCCTTTACAGTCTGTAGGGATATGACTTCTCTGGCTGAACCTATGCAGAGCTGTTTAGTTATACTGGCAATGATGGATCCACTGGGTAAAAGATGAAGTGTGCCCAGCTCTTATTTCATACTCAGAGGGCTGAGCTATAGCAATGCAGCCTGGCCAATCAAAAGGTCACAAACTGCTAAGTGAAATGGAAACTCACCCTCATATTCTGTCCTTTCTGACTTTAGCTACATCTGCACCTGTATTAAACACGTGAAAAGCTGTTCGTGTAGGAGGGAGGAGAAGAGAGAGGAGGCAGGAAAAGAAAAATGAAAAAAGTAATTACAAAAAAAGGAAAAACTTGAGAATGGGAAGCCATTTAGGATGTGTCACAATAATTAAACTGAAAAACATGGGAACTATAAACAACAGTAGAGGGAATTGGGAAGAGGCTAAAATTTGGATCAAACCTTGATAGACAGCAAAGTTCAGAAGGGTATATGGTTCATAAACAAAATTTTCAGTGTGTTTCCACGTTACTACGCTATAATCTATAGTCAAAATGATAAATAAGATAAAATATTTTTTTCCAAAGGTTACCAACAATGTTTTTACAAATCCAAGGAGAAGATCCTTTTTGGAAAGGGATTACGGTCAGTGAAGTCAATGATTTTCAATAACTCTGTGGCTATGAAACCAGATGTTAGATTCCTTGGAGCATGGCTACTCAAAACATGCTCTGTGGACTAGCTGTCTCCAGGAACTTGTTACAAATGCTAAATCTAAGGCTCTATCCCATACCTTCTGAAATGGACCATTTACACACACATTATAGGTTGAGAAACACTGCCAGAGAGGATTAAAAAGGCAAGAGTACTTGAAAACACATGTGTTCCCTCCAGAAACATGCAAAGATGATCACAGGCAGAAAGCTCAGATTAGTGCAACCCATAAGGAAACCCAGATCAAGAGAAACTAATATGGCATCTGTTAGACGTGGCATCAAAACATTTTAGATACAGAGAATTCCATGACATTCAGAACTAGAGTATCATTTAACAAGTTGAAATGCAAAATGTGATAGACTGATTTGCAATGAGATTAACAGAGAAGTATAGTCACAAAGGTAGAGTTCACTTGGACAACATGATTTTAAAGCAGCATATCACCAGTCGCAGTAGCCACAATACTACATGAAACACCAGTACTGCTGAGATGAAAAGCAACTCAGAAAGGAGTAGACAAGAGGACAAGGACCAGAACTTTGCCTCCAATCACTGTGTCATTAATTCCTCCTGAAAATAGTTCAGTGATTCAAAATTGACATCTGTATAATAATGTAATTAGTTATAAATACATGTAAATAAACTGTTAAGCAAATCCATGTATCATGTACCTTCTGGAGTTCCTTTGAATTTCTTTTTTCTCTTCCCAAAGGGAAAACCAATTCATGTGGAGAACTTGCCTAAGTCTTATATTTATTGCTCCTAAAGCAGTGTTTAACCCATAGTCCCTAGACAGATCACCTGCACAATCATATCAGAGTACTTTTTTAAAATTAGCCTACTGGATCCAATTCAAAATAATGATTCATAATCCCTGGGGACCAAGCCTAATTATACATACTTAATAAAAAGTAGGTGAGCTTCATTCATTCACCCATTTCACATTTACGTTATGTCTGGCTTTGCACAATGAACAACATAAACACATTATAATTGTGAGGTAGGAAACAAAAGAACAGACTTTCCTACATAAAGTGATCAGGAAGCCTTCTCTCAGGAGATGACCAAAGCTCCAGGAACCTCAGCCCAGAGGCAGAGGGAACCCCACTTCAGTAGTAGCATCTGGACTGTCCCAGATGCACAAATGTTGACTTTGAAGAGCCTCAGAAGTTAGGGTGACTCACTCAGTGATACAGGAGACAGCTCTGGTATTGTCACTATTAGTAGACATCACTTTAACCATCAGGAACTGGAAGGATGAAATGGCATAAGCCAGACAGCATTCAAAATGACTAACCATTGAGCACAGGCAATCATCCTATTAGGATCCTTAGAGCTATTTCAAGGAAACAGAAATAAATGATCAATAGAGAAAGAATAAGATTAATATGATTAGTAACTTTTATGTGATGCTACTCTTTTTACTTCTCCCCTTTTCTATACTCCCTCTTTGCCCCTAATCTCACTCAGTGCATCCTTTGAAACATGCATTTAATCTGATCTACAGGAACTATGAAAATGGCCTCTTAAGAATCACATAATTTGGGTGTAGAAGAGGGTATTGAGTACATTTTATGTAAATACTTGGGCATTAAGTTCCTAGACTTATGTATACTATATATTCCTAGGAAATAGACATAAAATATCAACCTTCTCTTGTTAGTGGTAGGAGGAAAGGAAATTCTATCAGTGAAGGAGGTGTTTTGTTTGTTTGTTTGTTTTAATATGCTGCTGCCAAGATACTCATGACAAGCTTGTTTGAAATTGTTGATACCTCTCTCAGGTTAAGTACATAGTATTTCCAGAATTATTCATGACCATAGAACTCCTTGAACAGTATCAAAATATCTACCTGAACTGTCAAAAATCATGTTATGCTCAAAAAGTGAAGTTTTATTCAATATTTTGAAAATATAATAAAGGTACACTTTCTTTTATGTTTCCTGTAAAAATATTCATCTACTCAATGTTTTCTTCAATGGAGCCATACACGCAGAATTAAAGCTTAGCAAAAATGAATCACAGTGTGTAGCCATTAGCTAGAAATTTAATGGAAGAAGAAAATGTGAATGCATCTATATAGAGAGCAAATAAGGGAAGAAACATCACTTAAATCAGTCAATTATAGCTCCTCAGCATAACAATGAAAGTAAGATGAGTCAGGAATGAGTGAAAGTGTGGTTGTAGCCATTTGAAATTGGTCAGAAAAGACCATGAGAGGAGATCAAAGAAGAAAGAGTTCAATAATGATGAAAATACATGAAAATGCCAGGCACAGTGGTGTACATCTGTAATCCCAGCAACTCAGGAGATGGAGACAGGAGGAACACAAGTTCAAGGCCAGAGGTAGCCTGCACAATTTGGCAAGACCTTGTCTCAAAATTTAGAAAAAAAATAAGAGGTAAGGCTCAGTGGTAGTGTATTTGCATGAGACCCAGGGTTCAGCCCTCCAATACCACACACACAAAAAATTACAATGATTATGAAATAGGAAACAAAGGCTAAAAACTGTCCTAAGTTGAAAGAATTCTTGCACAAAAGCACCACAGCATTATGATGAAATGTATTAGAAAGAAAAACAAAAATCCTGGGTACCTGGCATAGCAGTACTTGAAATGAAGCACAAAAAAAGTGAGAGGATTCAAGTCTGCAGAGAGTAACATTTTGTACTAATCTTAAGAGATGGGCAAAATAATCCAACAAATGAGAAAGGCCATTATTTTTAAATTGATAACCCAGTGAGATTATTATCATAGTGTTCTATTTAATAACAATTCTGGTTTTTTACTTGAGAAAAACTATAAAAGAACCAAACCTCTGTGTGTGTGTGTGTGTGTGTGTGTGTGTGTGTATGTGTGTATGTGTGTGTGTATCAATACATAGATAGATACACAGATATGTTATATATATATTTTTTTCAATACTGGAGGATTAATGCCAGGGTTTTGTGCATGCCATGCAAGTGCTTTACCAATGAACTTCACTCGCATCCTCTCTTATTTTTTATTATGAGATAGGACTTTGTTAAATTGACTCAAACCTGCAATCCTCCTGTCTCTGCCTCCAAAAGCCCTGGGATTACAGCTGTGCACCAAGGCACCCAGAGAGAAAATATATTTTAAATGTATGTTGGTCTTCAAACAAACAATATAGGGAGACAATAGTAGCCAAGATGTGCATTTTAATGAACCAATGAGCCAGTAGTTAGTATAATAATGTACTCCTATGAAACATGACTAAAAAAGACTAGCTGAATACCTAAAACCAGAGTATACATGTACATGCATTTTTGTTTATATGTACATACAGAGACTCAATTTGAATAAAATCAAATTATAATTATATACAATTTGGATACTGAATATGACAAACAATCTTCCTAATGTATCTCAAACTATTTAATTGCTATTAAGAATTACAAGTATAATTATTTCTTTCTTTCATAGACACATATATTTCCATTTTTATATATAATGTGTTTTAATTTACTTATAAAGCTAAAATTCTTGAATAAACAGATACTGAAATTGCATGAATTAACTAAAATATTGTAAGCAATGTTCTAAACAGGAGTATGATTTTATTTCTACTGAACTTTTAAACTTGGGACAAAGGGGTAATTGTTTCTGAGAATACTTTTTGAAAACATTCTAGAGTCATTTATGGCAAAGAAATAATGATGGATTCAAAACACTCTTTCAGGGACAGCTTACATAGAACAGAGAATAATGTGAAAGTACTGTCTACATCGAGGCTGAGACTATTACTTAAGTTTGATGATCTGGAACAAGGATCTATACAGACAGATATTGCTTCATCTGAAGCATTAAAGTCTCAGTTACAATTTCATGTCCTGATATGTTTTCATATCAGTTTATATCAGTTGATATAAACTATGAAGACAAAGGACTTTATAATTGAATACAAAAATCTTTATTAAAATAGAATAAATAAGAGGACAAGACTTCTTTCCTTTTTGTTAACAACTCAGTACATAGAAGAGTGACTGGCATATGTTGTTAGATGCCGTCAAGTCTATATCCAACTCATCGCAACTCTATGTACAACAGGCTACACAGTATTGTTATTGCTTGTCTGCTATTTCATAGGGTTTTCAATGGCAGATTGCTTTTTTGAGAGTGGGTTGCCAGGTCCTTCTCCCAAGCCCACAGTATCTGGTGTTTTCAGGTGGTCTCCCATCCAAGTACTAACGAGGCCTGACTCTGCTTAGCTTCCAGGATCTGATGGGATCTGAAGGGAAGCCACAGTGGTACAGCTGCAGGTGACTGACATATAGTTGGTGCTTAATAAACATTTAAGGATCTAATGCATAGACAGAAAAAGAATCAGATCCAGGCAAGTCTTATTCAATTAAAATATCAAGAGATACTATCCGTTACCCATGAATTTATCTGTATTTTCTCTAAATACTATGTTTACATTTTCAGTCTGAGTCATCTCTTACACAAAGGTTTCCTGTTTAGATTACTATTTCTTTTCATTGGTTCTAAACATTCAACTTTTTCACAGAAAGATAATATCTTTTATGCTGGAATCTCAGGAGTAAAACAGCAAGCAGGATTATTAGTAAAGTTTACTCCCAGTTTTCAAAAAATTTCTCAAGTTTCCTTCAGTTTCCCCACTGACTTCTTGTATATCATACTCCACCTATTGTCACTAGGCCTTCACTAATTCCTACTTTCCTCTCCATTGATTGGAGTCAGTTCTTCCCCAGATGATTCTAGTACACCCCTCCCTAGGTATGAATCAGTATCTCTGGAGGAGGCTTAAGCAAATCAAGTAAAAGTTTTCCCCAGGTTGTGTTCGACATCCAAGGGAGAGAACTACTGCTGATTTGACTACAGTAGTCTCAAACTTAAGTATGCCTATGAGTTACCAGCAATCTTGTTAAAATGCAATGGTGATCTAGGAGGTTTTAGTAAAGAGTCTGAGATTCTGTATTTCAAACACTTTCCAAGTTATGCTAATGGTTGTTGGTGTGGACCACATTTCCAGTGGCAGATTCCTGTAAACTTCTTTGAGGAGGAAAGATCTTTGTAACCCCCATTTGTGGTCTGCAGAGATAATTACAGGTTTAGTAATCTTTTTCGCTTTATACCTACCCATTACTCTAAACGTGCTACTCTGCATTCTCTGAGAACCTGGGCACCTTACAACACTACTCTAAACTTCATGGATTGTTTTATCTCCATAGATCCTAATGATCCTTTTGTCATGGAGTCTACTCTGAGGAAAATTAGTCACTTTTCAGAGACAGAGGAGGGGATAATAACCAAATTTCCCAGAAGAGGAGAGAAAATATTTTATCTGTAGCAAGTGCTTAGGATAAAATCAAGACAGTTCAGGTTCCATGTTAAAGTAATGTAAAAGCCCTTGCAGCCCCTCCCTGCCACCTCATGCCAGCCTAATTTGAAGATCCTAGCCTACATTCTGAAAGATGTAGTCAGGAAAAGAAGTTGTCTCAGGGGCAGGGGAAGAGAGATGTGGAGGGAAAGAAAGGGAGAGAGGAGAGAGAGGGAGAGGAGATGGAGAGAGGAAAGAAGACAGGGAGAGAGGGAAAGAGAAAGAGAGGGAGGTACAGAGGGAGGAAGAGAGAGAGAAGAGAGATATCTTAAGAATCCAAAACATATCCCCTTCTAGTACACCCCATTCTCCTTTAATCTCTGTGTCTCTCCCACCACAATCATTTTTAAATATACTTTATGACTTCTCAACTCTGGATAAAAACAGTTTTAAAAAAATAAAACAGCAAAGCCTAGACTCCACCTAGAATAATTGATTCCATCTCTTCAGATGGAGTCTGGGCATCTGTGTTTCTCAAATTACTCTACTGATGCACACAGAGTAGATGGCAAATAACTAATGGAGATGGAGAGGGAGACTATAGTCAGGACCTTTAGGCTACTTTTATTCTGAGGATTCCGAAAGGAACTGAAAGCAGGAATAAGGAAGAGTGGTCAAAGTTCAAAAAACTCTGAAAATGTTTTCAATGAAACTCAGTTCAAATAAACTTAGTAGGCAAAGAATGAAAAAGTATTTCTTCATACCTGAGTAAGTATTCTATCAAAAACTGGCAACGAGCATTTTATTTATAAATGAAACTTTACAAGTATGCCCTTTAAAATAAAGTATAATTTAAATGTGACCCTATTGTGGCTAATATTTACCAAAGTGCTGAAGGTCTTAGCTTAAGAGTAGAACAAGAGAAAGTAATAAGGTAATATATTTAGAAAAGAAAATACTGAAAATTGTATTATATGCACATAATTATACTTATAGAAAACATAATTGTGCTCATAGAAAACCTTAGAAAAATCTAGACAGAAAATGTCAGAATAAAGGAGTGAAGTGTCCTAGATATGAGCAACTTTTTAAAAGTCAGCAGTATTCTTATTCAATATAACTAACAATAATTTCATTTAGCTCAGTTGGTAGAGCACTGCTCTACACTTTCTGAGTACATGGGTTTGATCCCCAGCACCCCAAAAATGAGAGAAGGAAGTGGCAATCCATTCCCAAAACAATCCCCAAACAATCAGCCACTGAAAACCCTATGAGGGTTGCTATGAGTCAGACTGGACTCAACACCTAACAACAACAACAATAATAATTACACAATTTTACAAAAGTCTGAGATTTTACTATTAAAACATGAATAACTGTAGGATTATACAATAGAATACAGTTGAGCAGTTTAAAAAATGAAATACTGTAATATGTATCTACGTACATAAATCATAAAAAGAAAATGAGAAAGTTTTATACTAAAGCATTGGAATAATACATTTATTAAAGTTTATAAGCAAACATAGTATATGCCACTTATTAATATTCATGTAGCATAAGTATTTAAGGGTGACTAAGTACTACATTAAATTGAAACAGCATCTTTAAGGTAACTATTGTCTCTCATGAGGGAGAGAAATGAAATAGGCAAAGGAAAAGAAAGTTTGAAATAGTATTTGTCATAGTTTATTTCTTTAAAAAAAATCCAAAGAAAATAGGAAATTAAAAGATATCCTTTACCATGAATGTTTATATTATTCTCTATGCTTTTTGATGTGCATAGCATGTGTTATTATAAAAAAACTCAAATTAATGTGGCAGATGTATGGGGATAATCATGATCATAGGGTGCCACAGAACTTTAGGAAATATTTTCAAAAGGAGGTCAAGGAGCCAGGCGCGGTGGCACATGCCTATAATCCCAGCAGCTAGGGAGGTGGAGGCAGGAGGATCACAAGTTCGAGAGAAGTGGCAGTCTGCATAACTTAGCAAGACCCTATCTCAAAAAGTAAAAAAAAGGGCTGGGGGCGCAGCAGCTCAGTGGTCCAGCACTTGCAAAGCATGCAAGCTCTGGAGGCCCTGGGTTCAACCCCCAGTACTGCAAAAAATAAATAAATAAATAAAAGTAAAATAAAAAATAAAGAAGTTCAAGGGAGCCATTTGATTGGTTAAAATCACACCAATTCACCAATAGCTATAAAAAATGGAATTGATAAAACTTTGAAACTAGTATCAGATGGACCTGATTGTGAATTTTTATTTGGTCTCTAATTTACTGTCTAGATTTGTTCAATCTTCACTTCACTAAGCCTCCTTATTTTCATCTCTAAAATGCTAGTAATAGTAATTTTTACTACCAGGCTCTATGGTGCATGCCTACAATCCTAGCTACTCCAAAGGCTGTGGTGGGAGGCCTACAGGTTCAAGGACACAGGGAGCCTGCACAACTTAATATGACCCTGTCTCAAAATAAAAAAGAGGCTAGAGTTTCAGCTCAGTTGTGGAATGCTTGCAGAAAAAAGTCCCTGAGCTCAACCCCTAGTACTGCAAAATAAATAAATAAAAACAAAAATAATAAAGTTGAGCTCAGTTGGTAGAGTGCTTGCTCTGTGCACTCTGAAGCCATGGGTTCCATCCCCAGCAATGCAAAAACAGAAGAAGGACCTGGCAGCCCACTCCTGAAACAATCCCCATCGAAAACCCTATGAATAGCAAGAGAAGCACTGGCATAGTGCCAGGCATGGCACAGTGTCATAGACTGTTTCGTTTTGTTGTTGTATGAAGTGTCACTCTGAGTTTCCACTATGACTTAGAGACAATCTTCATAGGCTTTTCAATGGCTGATTATTTCAGGATTGCTTCAGGGGGGGATTACCACATCCTTCTCTGATTTTCCTGTGGTGTTGGGGGTCAAACGTGGGTCCTCACAGAGTTCAGTGCAGTATATTACCAATTGAGCTAAACCCCAGTTCTAACAACAGCAACAACAGCATGGAATTATTTGGAAGAGCAAATGAAATAATGTATATAAAGAATTTATTGTAAATATTGGTGACCTACTCATATATTTTTTTTTTTACCTCTCTCAGGACAGAAAGTTGATTTAATGAAATACAACAATTTAGTGAAAATACAATTTAGTGAAAAACAACAAATTCAATTTAATTAGGTTCCATCAGTGCTTCCGAAGAATTTAAAGTAGCATTAAGGAAGTAAAGTGTGGAAGAGCTTGGAGTCAGATAAAGGGGGCTTCACTGGAGCCTCCTGTATTTAAAATACTTAATCTATTTCTTTTCCAAGTCTAAAATATAGAAATGATAAAGTTTTTAATTTGTAACTAGCAAATGAGACAAGGTTCAAAAAACAATAAGGATAATATCTTCTATTAAAAAGTTGCTTGATAAATATTCATTGTCTTTGGAAGAACAAGAATAATAGGAAATGTGAGAATAAGTCACGAGAAAATGTAATCAAACACCAAAGTGGGTGGTAAAGATAAGGATTCCAGGAAGCAAGAAAATACAGCATATAAAAGTATAAAATCTAATTGCCTTTTTCATAGCAGGATTATTCCAAAAGGTGTAATGCTTCTCAAGTCTAGACAAAATTGCTTGTTTAAGGAAGCGAAAAAATTAAAATCTTCCGGTGTCTCTTAAAGAAGCTCTTGAATTTTTGGCTCATTACCCTCTGAGAATCTTCATCAATCTTCTGCAACAGAATCCCTTGAGGCTTCATTCCTGATATCTTATCTAGTTCAACAAACTACTTTTGTTATCTTTTCCTATTTTAATCTGGAGTTTTCCAGGAATTTTTGCCTGAATTTTCATGTATCCTGAGCAAGGCAGAAAATTGTTGTTAAGTAAGACTGGGCTACCCATTGGTGCACAATTACCCATTGGTGCACAATTACCCTGGAGTCCTCTGAAAGAGTGGAGATAACCTCTGTAAGAGAGGCTTATCTGGCTTGTTTTTACAAACAGAAAACAAGTTGCCCAACAAGGGTTTATCTCAACCAGGAACGCTACTTAAACAATTTAGATAACTTCCTATTTGCCAACCAGCTTTCTGTTATCAGGAAATACTATACCATGAGGCTGACTGTGTAAAATATATGGAAATTTTCAGCATGTATTAATATTCCAGCTAGAAAGATGATATCGTTTAAATAACAGACAAGTGTTGAAATGCTATTTAAAGTGTACAAAGTACCTGCCAGTCAAAAAGCCACAGCAAGCGTCATAGAGAGGCTCGTGTATCAACAGCACTGTGACTTTTTGTTTCCTTTTATCACAACTTGGCTTACAAAAAGCCATTTACCTGACTGGACATGGGACAGTTGCCATTTTCTTTTCTTTTCTTTTTTTTTTTTAGGGCGATTTTGGAGTCCTATACCTAGCTGATGCTCTATACACAGAGCTTTCTGTAGAGTGGTGTACCCAGAAATCTCCAAAAATATAGAAGATACATTTAGAACTCTTCAAGATCAAAAGCTTCCTGCAAAATTTGAGGGGGTGGAAAGAGACAGGAGTTCCAAAGGCTTCAAAGGAAAGGACAAAACATACTACCGGAGGGTATTTTGGAAGTGAAATTTTTGCAACCAATTCCATTGCTGAAAATTAAAGTATCTGTCCTGAAGAGGAAGGGAGATGGCAAATGTTGTTTCCTGTGCCACATTTTAGCAAGTAGAATCTTGGCCGGCTGGGGAAACATTACAAAAGAATATTATACTAAGCGAAAGAAACAAAGTAAAGAAGGCTACCATCTGATAGTGAGAGGAAGCAGATGGACTTGGACAAAGCTTGACAGGAAGTTTAATAAAATCACCTCAGACCTGGCAACTACTGAACAATAGGCCTAACCTAGCAATCAATCAAGCATTCCGTCAGCCACAGGAATAAGAAGTTGGAGGAAATAGTGAAAAATAAAAATAAACAATAACAAGTCTTTTGTATATGGCAACCTGCAGATAGACCAACCATGCATCTGGTAGATTAATGAAAACACAAAAGCAATCAGTTCCATATGAAACAGGACAATTTTAAAAAATCAGCTGCCAGTAAATTTGAAAATAAAAATGAATCTCTTGATTTAAATCGATATAGGCAATAAGATTGAGAAAAAGGAGAAAAGATATAAAGAAGTGAGGTAGGAAATAACTACATCCTTTACAAACAAAAAGTTGAGAAGAAAAAAATTTTTTAGAGAACTATAAATCTATATACCTTGAAACTCTTAAAATGTGTGAAATATTTTTTATCTGTGAAAAATTATTCTAAGTCTCTCATGTGTGATGCAGATTCTTAGCTTGAGTTTGTTCCTGAAATCAGGTGTGGTAGATACACAGTATGTACCAGAAGGAAGGGTATAAATGAAGCAGTTTACTCATGCTCTGAGACACAATTTCATCCTTGCTGTAAAACAAAAATGTTATTAATCATCACCAGCATCTCAGGATATTAACTGAGAATATTTATAAAGACCTTAGTTAGCACTTTCCTGGCATACTGTAGATGGTCAATTACTGGAGTAGGTCGTCATTAATATGATCCTCACCTTCATTAGTTTCTTCATTTTCTTTACCCCAAGACCTGGGACACAGGGAACTTAGCCTGAGTTCTAAGGAAAGGATCTATTATTAAAGTACAGATTTCTTTTTATGTCTAAAGAAAATTGGCAACATTTAATGTCAACAGCATCAATGTTTACATGCCAGCAGGATGCTAGCCCATGAAATGGGAATAGTATCTAATCAAGGAAAGAGTAGTAGGATCCCAAAGCACCAATGTGATTGCAGAAAATCTCAACATGGCATGAAATATCATTGCCTTCCTTATTGGGAGAATTACTCCTTTTCTATTCTTCTAGTTACTGATTTGGCATTAATGAATACTAACACATCTGCCATTTTAACATCTCTCTAATACTAACTAACCTCCTTTTTGACAAAGAGAGCAGACATCAGGTAAGTGTCTTTACCTAAAATTTAATAATACGGCATCTTTTCATAGTATTTGTCCTTGTGGCTATCTTTGGTTTATAGTAACATTTTGAATTAATATAGTGACAAGGTGTTTGGTTTCAGAATACATATATGTGACTATATGTAAAGGAATATATTAAGTAAATTGTTGTTCAGCCTTTCATTATTTGTATATATTTTGTGAAATTATTTAAGCTTTCAAGGCCCTACTTTCTCACTTGTGGAGTAATAATTATACTCACTTCCTAGAACTTTAAAATGATTAATCACATGATGTATATGAAGAGTTTAACAGAATGTCCAGCACATAGCAATACAGGTTCAATACGTACTTTCTCTGATTTTAGAGAATGACAATTCTTAAGTAAGAGTAATTAATTATATTGTGAAAACAAACTCCATATTTGAGTCTATTTATCTAAAATTGTCTTCTACTAACAAGAAAGTGATCGAGGTGTGGTGGTACACACTTATAATCCCAGCAGTAGTGGGGCTAAGGCAGAAAGATGGAGAATTTGAGGCTGGCCTGGGCAATATGACAAGATCCCATCAAGAGAGAGAGAATGAGAGAGAGAAGTGTCTTTGTAGAGAAGCCCACACCAGTCCTTGAGTGTGTTCAATAATCCTTCTCTTAAGCATCAAGTCAATCTTTTTTTGTGTGTGGGGGGGGTACTGGGGTGGGTGAGGTGCATCTTAGTAATGAAGAGCTTGCCTAGCATGTGCAAGGCCCTGATTTCAACTTCCACTACTGGAAAAAATGGTAAAAACCTTGAAAATAGAAAATCAGGAATAATTATAGGCCAAGTGTGACAACTATTTGAGTTAACTTATGGATGACATTAGGGTTAAGCTTTCTGACAGTAAATGTCAATAAAAAATTAGTAAAATAATGAATGATGCATATTAGAAAGCAAAAAATTGAAGTACAAGATACCAATGACAGTACACTGTGACTGAACTTCATTGATATTAAAGGTATAAACAGGAGGCAAAGATTGACAGAATGATGTCTGCTCTTTCTCTATTTGAATGGATTTTAATTGGGGTGAGCAGGAGGTAAAGAAAAGCAAAAGAGCATGTGAACATTGTAGGAGAATGCCTAACAAAGGGTCAGGAAGCCAACATGAGAAGAGATGAGGGGAAATGATTCAAAGTTCAGATAGTTTGCTGAAGGTTCATCTTTCTAATTGGCTGGATGGAAATAACTAGAAGACTGAGCAGAAATGTAGCATGATTTGCTGTTTCTATACAGACCCATCTCAGAATATCTATGAAGATTTTCATTTTGGCTTAGTTTGTTATTGCTGTATTTTTTTAAATCATGGACAAATTCATTATGAGGAAACATTTTGCTGAAAAGATTTCTCATATAAAGCCTCATTATAAAAAATTTGTCATTCTGATTTCAATAACTACATTGATCACTGTTAGATAGACTCCCTCTCCCAATCCCTTTTATGGCATAGATGCCAGAAGAGTTCCCAATGACTGAGGTAGAAGAGCAGTGCTCCAATATTTAAAGTTACAAATCAAGCTAACAGGCAAGTAAATAAAATGTGTTTATTTTTCCTGACTTCTTACCAACTCACAAAATAATTCAAACTTAGAACTATTGGGTTTTATGAAGTGCCACACAAAATATGAAAGTGCTGGCTAACCAAACTCATACCACAAATCCCAACTCTCTTTTTCTTACCACTCCAATTCCATCCTTGACTGCAGAGGAGGCTCATGGGTATGTACGCTCTCATGTACCAAAGTTTGTGTACCCCTCAATATTCATATGTTGAAAGCACAATATCCAGTGAGGATGTGTTTGGGGTAAAGGAGTAATTAAATATGATGTTAAATGAGCTCATCTGGATGGGACCCTGATCCAATATGATTAGTACACTGATAAAAAAAAAGGTATCATTTTCTCTTTGTCTCTGAGCATGCACAAAGGACAGTGATGCAAGGACATACTGAAAAAGCAACTGTCTGCAAGCCAGGAAGAGAGGTTTCAGCCAGACTTTGGTCTTGGACTCCTAGCCTCCAGAGCTATAAGAAAATTAATTTTTTGCTTAATCCACCTAGTCTATTTTGTCATGCCAGCCCAAGAAGAGTAAAATATGTGTGGACATCCCACACTACACATGCAAGCTCTGTCCACATTCCCTACAAACAGCCCCATTTTGGTTACCCCTTGCACCTAGAGGATATAGAGTAGCAACACAGGATGCCATCAAGAGGCCTCTGCAGATCCTGAGGACTCACAAATATGGTTTTCAGGTGTAGGCATAGGCTCTGGGTTGGCATATAATCTGGACTCCAAGAAATCCTCACCTTATAAAGTATGACTAAAGAAGATTCAGGGGGGCCTTGCAAAAATGTGTCTGATCCCCAGCCTCACATCCAAAGACTCAAACTTGGTAGCTCTATGATGCCTGAGGGAATCAGATGGGCCGTTCAGGTCCTCTGGTGATCCTGATGAGAGTGCCTCATTGCACAACACTGACCTAAAGAGGAAGTATCATTTAACAGTTAAAGGCGTAAGTAACTGTGGCTAAAGCCATTCTAATTCAAAATATCTGGTCTTGAGCGCTGCCTCTAGTGCACACTACCCATGGACCAGTACATAAATTATTTATGCCTAAATTTGTCACTGAAAATGGAATAAATCTACCTCATTCATGTGGTTTTTCTGAAGATGAAATGAATATATGTAGTACATTTATGTATGTGCTGACATAGTAAAAAGAAAATCAAGAAAAGTTACTTAACATTCACTCTTTAAAATATGGAATCAGTGTGGAAGAAAAGAAGCCTATTTCTCAAATCAATTAATTTTTTTCTAACACTGGATGTTGTTGTTAGGTGCCGTCAAGTCAGTATCCAACTCATAGTGACCCTATGTACAACAGGTGAAATACTATTATCAGTGCTTCTCTGCTGTGCATAGGGTTTTCAATGGCAGACTGATTCTTGGGAGGGTGTTGTCAGGTCCTTCTCCCAAGCCTACAGCTTCTGGTGTTCCCAGGCAGTCTCCCATCCAGGTACTAACCAGGCCTGACCCTGCTTAGCTTCAGAGATCTGATGGGATCGGATGCCACAGGGCTATGGCTGAAGGCAACACTGGATAGGTAAAGATATTTAAGCCATTGCTTGATGTAAAGTTTGTGACATATGCTAAATTAAAATCTTCCATGTTTTCTTCCTGTATTTATTATCTTTCTCTTTCATTAATTGTCATATTTGAATTTTTTTTTTTTTTTTTTTTTGGAATATGAAGTGATTTGGGGCTGCCAAAAGGGATAAAACTGTTTTCTCTACAGAGTGTAAAAGTCATTCTATCTCTGCTATGTAAATTCCCATTAGTAAAAGTGCAAAGTCCATGTACACCTTGAAGGATTTCCCATTTTTAAGATTACCAAATTATCCTGTGAATGGAGACCTCACTGCTTATTTCCAGCATACTAAATCCCTAATGACTTCCCCCTCCCAGCATGGAAAAGACATACTTATGCTTACATACTATAAGTGAATACTTATTGAGAACACAGAGCTAAAAAAGCCTGCGGGCTAATGAAATAATATTTCAGATCTCACATTTCCATGTGGCAGAACAGGAATAGAAAGAAATCCCACTAAAGCTGGTACTGACATTCCCAGATGTGCAGCCATTAACACATGCTAAAACAGGCTCTTTAAAAAGTCTATGCATTTTCTCCAAAGGAATAAAAGTACTACTCTCTAAAGCAGCCCATAGTGCTCTGTCCTCCTTAACTTAGAGTTATCAAAGGAGCAAGCAATGTTCTGGAACATTTCCTCTGACACGAATGCCATGAGTGGAGAGAAGCAAGACAATGTAAGTCAGCATGGTATTTTTATTTCTTTTTGGTTCTTTTGAGTTCTCACAATATTGATTTATGGTAGGATTAGCCGAAGTAGTGCATGCATCACTGAAAGTTTTCGCAGAATGCCTGTTTATCCATTATTGCTTACTGCCACCCAAAATATTTTCTGGTGATGAGGGGCAACTCTACCAAAACTTTAGACAAGAGCAAGTAGTATAAATCTACTCTCTAGAAGTACTGGTGCACTATTAAATGCAGTTCCTGTGTGGATGAGGAGCACAAACTGCTTGAAATGATTCCTTTGTGGGGGCGTGTAGAAGAATATTATGTCATCCAGCTCTTCAAAATGAATTAAAATGAAGTCCAGACATTAGCATAATAATTTACATCACAGAGAGTCCAAAGCTATGGATTATACATAGGAGAATGAAGCATGTGTGTTGTCCCATAAAGCCATAGGACTTTGTCATATTTACCATGGTTCTCCTTAAATACTGAGTGCAAGGTACATTTTGACCCCAATTGTCACTTAATCACTGTAGATAGAAAACAATATTTTGCAAAAGCTTCTTTGTCAGTGTTTCTGAGTACATAATTCCCTCTTCAAGTTGAGAGAGTACACAAACCACTATGTGCGAATGTGGAAATTGGCCAGTAAGTTCACACTAGAGAAAAAAAATCTTATGCACTGTTGTACCCAATAGTAAACAGAAGTCATAGAAGTTTAGGGAAAACACTGGTTCTTACAATTTGCCTTAATTTGACTGAAATAGTTTTGCTACAGTACATGGTCAGATTCCTCAAATGGAACATTGCAAAAAAGAGTATGGTAGGCTGATTGCATTAACAGCCCTCCAAAATTCTCCCCTGTATGTGTCTCTAATTGGTCACATAAGTTTGTAATCTCCATGCTCTGACTCTGAGCTTGGTCAGAGATTTGCTTTGGATAAATGTTTATTATGGCATGTCAATTATTTGTGATTGCTTGTTATGTAGCATTAACTGACACAGAGAGTTTATTCCTTCTACAGATTGTCTGCATACTAAGTCATCTGGAACATAGAATTGACCATTTTGTTTTAAACTAGGAAAGTAGAAATTTGTCATCTAGTCTATGCAACTGATTCCAGCTTCAATCTTTTTTGTAAAGTTCTATCTAATATGTATAGATACAATCTACATTTCCCTCTTTAGAACTCAGTATCATACCTTCTTTTGTAAACCTTAAAATACTCAAAATGCTGCTAAAAAATAAACATCCTACTAGGCCATGAGCATGAAGTATGGCTTTGGTCTGGTCTGAATGCATTCACTGAAATTCATATATTGAAAAATTAATCCCTAGGAAAACAGTGTTGAGATATGGGGCCTAATGGGAAGTGTCAAGGTCACGAAGGATCCACTCTCATGAATGGATTACTGTTGTTATAAAAATACTGGAGTGGGTGCATTCTCTTCTGCTCTTCCTCCATGTGAGGACATTGTGCTTGTCTCCCTTTGACCTTCCTGTCTTTTCACTATGTGAGGACAGACCAAGAAGGCTCTCACCAGGTGCCAGCACCTTTGTCTTGGACTTTCCTGTCTCTAGAACTGTTAGAGATAAATTTCTATTCTTTATAACTTACTCAGTCTCAGTCATTTTGTTGTAGCTGTACAAAGACCGACATTTATACTTTCTTTTCTATTTTGGAGCAGGACTTTTCCAAGACAGCCATTGCTTGCTCCTCCTAATGAAAACCCTGCAAATTTAATCTCTGCACAAGCTGACAAGGCAGCTCTAGTTGTTACTACAGAAGCAGGGTACCACAATTCTGTTTTGAATCTGCACTGATCATAAACCTCTATAAGATTTTATCCCCTAAGATAAAATAATACATTGCATTTCACCAGTGTAGAAATATCTTCTGCCCAGGGCCTATAATTATAATGGGCTCTGAGCTCACTGATTATATAGGTTGGGTTTTATTTGTCCATTTATCCCAAGTATTGAGAAGGTACTTGGTAGGACAGCACCTAATATTTCTCAAAAGAATGGCTAGATGATTAAATACATATTCATCTCTGGAGGCACTCCTGAAATAGCTTGTTTAACTCTCATGAGAAGGGTAAAATTAAAAGAGGCAAAAACTTGAAACTAGCCCCATCTGTGGAAGATTAGGCATTTTGCCAATGTACTTTGCTCCAGGCCTGCCAGTTTCAACAAAAATCAGAGCTGTCACAACTTGCCTTGTCAATCTGCATTTAGATAGGTTAGGGAACTACTATTTGTACCTCTCTTGCCTATTATTTTTACAAGAAGTCTAGTCTATATAATGAATCATAGCAGTTCTTGACTCTATAATCAGACCAGATTATGAATTCCTTATCCATTCATTCATCCATTCACCTATTAATATATTAAATCCCATTTATATGCTCCACATATTCTCTAAGAATTATCAACTACAGTGTGAAATCTTTAAATGAATTATTTTAATTCTGATAGAAATTTAAGACTGCAGTCATAGCACTGTGGCTTCCAATCCCATCAGATCTCAGAAGCTAAGCAGGGTCGGGCCTGGTTAGTACTTGGAGGGGAGACCACCTGGGAACACCAGGTGCTGTAGGCTTGGGAGATGGACCTGGGAACCCCCTCCCAAAAGTCAATCTACCATTGAATAGCAGGGAAGCATTAACAATAGTGTTTCACAAGTTGTACGTAAGGTTACTATGAGTCAGATACCGACTTGACAGTACCTAACAACAACAAGTAAATGCAAGACCAGAAGATAGTGTAAATTTTTCTATATTCTTCAATTTCTCTTCAATTAGAGTTGGAAATTCCTTACAGAAGGTATGAGGTTTTCTGGTAAAACCTAAAGAATGATAACAATTCACTTCCAGATTGGATACCACCTATATCTTGGGAGATATAAACAATGCAGTGAAAAATTAAAAGCTTGTTTCCTGCATGTGTTTTATCATCTAATGATAGAGTAACAGACAAAACTGCAAATACAGAATATTTCACTGAATGCAGTAGCATCAGAAAATCAACAAATATCATAAACATGGAAGGATTTGTTTTATTCATCTCTCTGCCATATAACTGATATTTTTCCAAAAAAACAATACAAATAAAATGGTATTGAATAGGTTGTCATTGATGGGGCCAGACACGACAGTGGTATGGCTGCAGGCTAAATGAATAAGTAGAGGTAACAAAATCTATACAACAATGTGAAAGATTCATTGAACTGGATACTGTATTATTGGCTAACCCAACTTTTAAAATGTCCACTCATAGTGACCTGAGAACAATATAATTATTAGAAGAATTTTCCCTAGAGCTCAGGCATTCAGAATATAGCTTTCAAAGCAATAAAATGCATTGTTCCTCTATGTATATGTGCAGACTTAATTGGGAGACGGTGCTTGAGATGGCAACAATAGTCCAACTAAGAATAAGACACTCTGTATTTAAGAAAAAGAAATTAATGCAGGAGATTGAGTATATTGGTAATTAAAGAGCTAAAATCTCAAAAGAATGTTGGAAGGCCATCCATTAGTTAGTAGCAGCAGGAAATTTCTAGCGTTCCACACAATGGTGAAAAATGATACTTCATGGAAAGTTCTCTACCCACAGAGGCTCAGTGGCATTGCTAAAGATAATATATAAGCCAGTTGGCATGCACCTATAATCCCAGGGACTTGGGAGGTGGAGGCAGGAGAATCACATATTTGATGCTAGAGGTACCCTGCATAAGTTAGCAAGACTCTGTCTCAAAAATAAAAAGTAAAAAAGGGAGTTGGGGGTGCAGCTTAGTGGTAAAGTGCTTGCAAAGTATATGCAAGGCCCTAGGTTCAATCCACCAATACTGGAAGAAGGAGGAGGAGGAGAGGGAGAGGGAAGAGAAGGACAAGGAGAGGGAGGAGAAGAAGAGGGAGAGGGAGAAGAAGGACAAGGAGAGGGAGGAGAAGAAGAGGGAGAGGGAGAAGAAGAAGAGGGAGAGGGAGAAGAAGAAGAGGGAGACAGAGAAGAAGAGGGAGAGGGAAAAGAAGATGGAGATGGAGAAGAAGGAGGAGGAGAAGGCGGAGGAGGAGGAAGAGGTGGCAGAGGGGGCGGCAGCAGCACAGGCTACTTTGGTGCAGTTAGTATACCGATAATCAAGCTTTCCCTCTGGGAAAAAAATCCCTAACTTATGATATTTGCCAATTTTCATGGTGTCAATACTTCCAACATCTTGATTTCAAACTACTAAGAATTTAAAAATCACTTGAAAAAGTAATATTTCATAATCTGTTCCTTACCAACTAGTATGAGTAGGCTGCAGCATACTTTTCTAGTAGAACTTCCTTACCAAATGCTAGAGGAAAGGGGAGCCTGAGAAATGCATTTCTGTATGGCGTGGAGCATGGCAAAGAATAATGTGAAATGGATCTGGAAGCAAACAGGCAAAGATAAGGAGACAAGATGTCTTAAAATTTGTAAATTCTTACCTAATTATATTGCACACATGGGCTGAAGACCAATAAAACTCAACCATCTGCCAATCCCTACCACTAAATCTAAAATATATTGAAGTATAAGGAGTACAAAGCTTTGTTGGACACTAGAAATATAATAGCAAGTTAAACAAAGTCGCTATCTTCAAGGTTCTTATACTGTTGTCCCAAAGTATCTGTAAGGAATGATTTCAGGATCTCCCACCACGGATAACAAAGTCCACAGATATTCATGTTCCTCATATAAAATGACATAATATTTACATACAGCCTAAACACATCCTCCCATGTACTCTAAATCATCTCTAGATTACTGGTGATACCTAAGATATTGTAGATGCTATGTAAATAGTTGTTGTATTGGTTAGGAAATGATGATTTCTAAAAGCCTATACATACTCTATTGTCAACACCTGAGGAAACAGCAGTCAAGAAATCAAAAGATGCATTGCTTTGGGAAAAGCTGTGGCAAAAGATCTCTCTAAAGTATTGAAAAGTAAAGATGTCGCGCTGAACACAAAAGTGCACATGACCCATGCCATGGTATTTTCAGTGGCATCATATGGTTGTGAAAGCTGGACACTGAACAAGGGAGTCAGGAGAAGAATTGATGCTTTTGGATTATAGTGCTGGAGATGTTTATTAAATAAACCATGGACTGCCAAAAGAACCAACAGATCTGTCTTAGAAGAAGTGCAACCAGAGTGCTCCTTGGAAGCAAGGATGGCTAGACTGTGCCTCAGTTATTTTGGACATATAGTCAGAAGGGACCAATCCCTGGAGAAGGACATCATGTTTGGTAGAGTGGCAGGTCAACGGAAAAAAAAAAAAAAAAGGAAAACTCTCCACTAGATGGACTCACAAAGCATCTGCCACAATGGGCTTAAACATAAGTAAGATCATGTGCCTGGCATAGAATTGGGGAATGTTTTGTTCTGCTGTATGAGCTATGAGCTATGAGTTTTGTTCTGCTATGAGCTGGACCTGATTCAATGGCACTTAACAACAACATACATATTCTGTGGAGTGGGGTTTAGCTCAGTTGGTAGAGTACTGCTCTGCACTCTCTGAAGACCCCAGTTTAATCCTCAGCACCACAAAAACAGAAGAATGTGGCAATCCACTCCAAAGCAATCCTGAAACAATCAGCCATTGAAAATTCTTTGAGGGTCTCTATGCATCAGACTCGACTTGATGGCACCTAAGAACAACAACATACATTTTCTGTACAGACATATAATTTTTTTTCCAAATAGCTTCAATCCACTGTTGCTTTCAGCTGCAGATACAGAACCCAAGCATATGGAGGGCCAACTATAGTCTAATTAAAGAGACAGAATTAAACCAATAAGCTCACAAAAACATGAAATATGCTGGGCGCGGTGGCGCAAGCCTATAATCCCAGCGATTTGGGAGGCAGAGGCAGGAAGATCGCAAGTTTGAGACCAGGGGCAGTCTTTGTAATTTAGCGAGACCCTGTCTCAAAAAAGTAAAAAATGAGCTGGGTATGCAGCTCAGTGGTCCAGTACTTGCAAAGCATGCAAGTGCGAGGTCCTGGGTTCAACCCCCAGTACCACAAAAAAAAAAAAAAAGGCAAAAGAAATATATTCATGGTTTATTAGAGTAATAAAGATAAAATAAGTGTATCATTTCAGAATTAGAAGAGGGTGGCAAGAACTTTTTTCTGCAAAAGTAAAATTCAAAGTGATACTTAAGAGATGAAAAGTGGTTAGGCAGAGGTGCTGAGATGCGTTCTGTCATTTGGGTTAAGATTGGAGCTGTTTCCTTCTCTGCAGAGTACCACTTTAGAGTTGTGACCTGAGATTTAGAAGGGTAAATGAAGCAGCAACAGTGATTATTTGAGGGTTGTCATGGGCAAATGCAGAGGTAGAGAGATGCTAATGTACCTGGTATCTTACATGTTCTTACATCTTACATCCAGTTCTTGCTAACTGCTATCCCTGTTCACTGGTAGTAGACATAGTCCCACCACTATGTGCTTGCCTAGAGACCTAGCCAGGCAAAATCTATGCAAAGATAGCTTCACATATCTCTCTCAGTGGTCTTCTTTGGCATCTGGATGTGCTTGGCTCCTCAGATTGGTTATGACTCCTCTGTTCTCAGCACCTCCTTCCAGACCCTCATCACCCTAGCACTTCCAACACTGAGAAATTGTAATTCCTACAGTAAGTCTCTTATTCCCACAGCACTCACAGTGACTCCACTCCTCTGAGTGAACCCAGATTAGTATGCCACATCCAGAGTGGGTAAATGTGAAATTGAGGCAGAAAGAATAAAACTCACACAACCTCATGTGGAAAAAGAGAATGATTATGTTTGAGGAACTTAAATAAGAGCAATGTTTTTGGACTGTCTTACATGAGTAAGATCCATGAGTCTAGCCTCAGGAGGTAAGCAGTAGATATCACTTTTCAGATCTTAAAACGCATATTGAACATTCTGTTTATAGTCTAAAGGCATTAAGAAGACCCTGGAGGATTTAAAGGAGATAGATATAGATATTCTTTAAATTTTAAAATACTAATATTTAATGAAGAAAGGACTAGAGAGAAGGAAGAAGAAAATAAATGTATGATATGTTAGTTTTGGCTATAGTGAAGGTGATGGAGGTGGAGAAAAGTTAGGTCATATTGAGAATTACACTAGCCAAATTTGATCATTTAATTATTATGATATAATATTGATACATTATACATTATAAAGGTTATGGTGCTTAGGTTATAATTTTAGTAAAATTGAGCTTAAACATTTGTTAAAAAGGAAAATAATCATAACTACCATGTGCATTTGAATAATATATACAGTACAACAGAGACAGAAAGTTCTATTAGATTACCAAAGGTAATGATAATAAAGCAATAATAATAGTAATCATAATTTTAAAAGTTTAAGTATAAATATATAGTTCTTAATATGAGCCAGGTATAATAGTGATATTTTTAAATAATGTAATAGTATATATGGTGCCATGGGCTGGGGTTTAGCTCAGTTAGTAGAATACTGTGCTGCACTGAGAACATGGGTTCAATCCCCAGCACTGCAAAAATGGGAGAAGGATGTGGTAATCCACTTCCTAAGCAATCCTGAAACAATCAGCCATTGAAAATCCTATGAGGGTACTATGAGTTGGACCCAACTCAACAGCACCAGAGAACAGAAGAAAAATATAGCGCCTACTGTGAGCCAGATATCATTTTACTTCTTAATATTTTTGAGGTTTTTTGTTGGGGGGATTATTTTTTGTGGGATTGTGTGTGTCTGTTGTGGTTTGTTTGTTGTTTTTTTGTGCTGGAAACTGAACCCATTGTCTTGTACCTCCAACCCTTAAGCATTGTTTTAATGTTATAGCAGACAGTTTCCAAAGATGTTGTTGTTGTTGTTGTTGTTGTTAGGTGCCGTCAAGTTGAGTCCAACTCAGTGACCCTTATAGGGTTTTCAATGGCTGACTGTTTCTGGATTGCCTTGGGAGTGGGTTGCCACATCCTTCTCCCATTTTGTGGTGCTGGGAATCAAACTCAGGACTTCAGAGACTGCAGAGCAGCACCCTACCAACTGAGCTAAATCCCAGCCCCACTTCCAAAGATAGCCTCCATCAATATCTTCCTATTGTGTTTCTGCCATGGCAGCCCTCAGATCAAGAAGTGGGTATTATTTTTGCCTCCTCTTAAATTTTAACTGGCCAGATTACTTGCTTTGGTTAACAGAATGCAGCAGAAGTAAAGCAAGTCAGTTCTAGGCATAGACTAGAATGGTAGCTTCTATCCTACTAAGAGTCAGTTGGCATGTAAAAAGTCCAGCTATCATTAAATTACCATGCTATGAGGAAGTTCAAGGTAGCCATGTGAGTAGTCTACATGGTGGGGGCGAGGGGAAGAAATACTCAGGTGAGCCAGCCCCTTGCAATCCTTTTGAGGCTCCAATCCTGTAAGTGATAAATCTGCCTTAGACACTCTAGTCTCAGAAAAAGGCCTACCTCGCAGAACCCAACCCAGACATAGGATTATAAGAAATAATAAACAGTAGTTGTTTTGAGTCACTAATTTTGGTGGTGGCCCTTTGTCGGCAAGAGAAAGCATATTTATCTAATTTCCTTCACACAGCAACCCTATGAAGAGTTCCTATTATTATTCTTATTGCACAGATGAGAAAAGTGGAGTACTGAGCAGTTAGCAAATGGCAGAATAAGAATTTGCGTCAAGGTACTCTGGCTCCTGAGTCCTTGCTCTGAACCTCTACATGCAATTGATGCCAATTAAACATTCATGCAGCCTGGCCAGAGCATTCATAGAGATTCTAATGTTAGCTTCCAGGATGTGCCATTCACACTTTATTTCTTGTGAATGTTGTCCCTGGAACTATGCAACTTTCTGTTCTGCAAGGACTCAACACAAAAATATCCCCAAGTTTTCTGGCTGAGAGACTCACTGATAGTATACAAATAAAAACACAATCATCTGGTATTGACCCTTGGGCTATGTCAATAAGGATTCGTCAAGGTTAAGACAGTGTAGGAAGCAGTGATTTACTTTATTTTTTTGCGACCGACATGACTACTAAAATGGAATTCTACTTTTATGCCCCAAGGAAAACTCTTAGATTTTATAGCTACAGAGGCTGTTTAATGGTATTACATATGGACAGTCAGGATGCCCATGATTTATGCACTGTAGGAAAGGCTTTTCAAATTTAACTCAATCTCAAGTTATTCTTTCCACCAACAGCAACAAGGGTATAAAACGAGCCTGTCCCTGTCACAGCCTGGCAAGGAAATACACTAAGTTGAGACATGATTCATTCCTATTTCCAGCCTTTTTAAGGTAAAAGCTAGTCTTTGATTGCTGTTTATGCCAGCACTGAACATTCTTTCTAGATTTTTCTTTAGACTTTCAGTAGTCTATATCATGTACATTTGATGCCCCAAGAAATATCAAAATATATGCCAATCGGATCATTCTACCTTCATTCAATTATTCTAAAAAGAAAGAAAAATGAAAGACGTTTTGTCTGAAGTTAAAGTAGTAATATACTGAGTTTAGAGTAGGGTTCCTCTTCAAACAGCTGGGATTTAAAAACAAGCATGACCATTGATTTTGTTTTTAATAGTCGTCATTTTCCCCTACCATCTCCTGGGAAAGGGTTTTAAAGGAGCTGAGGTTTTCCACTTACATTAGATTGAGCAGCTCAGTTTGGCTCTGCTTTTATGTCTTAGATCTATCTGGGGGATTACTATCCTAAAATGCTCACTATTAAAACAATGGCTCATTTTGTTTTTATTTTATCATAGGCACACTACATTTAATATTTATTAATATTTCTATCTTAGAGAAATCTCAGTGTGTGAAAGAGGAAAAGAGCTAGGTATACACAAAGACGCCTTTGAAGTACCAGTTTGATAAGAATTGATTGCTAAGGGATATGAATGCCCCACGTGTGATGAACAAATATAATATTCACAGTTCTATAACAGATACTCAAAAAACTAACCAAAAAGAAACTTCTGAAAACGTAAGAGCTGGAAGTAGATTATATGTTATTATTTCAATATGCAGAAATCTAGTACTTTGAAATAAAATATATGAAAATGTTAAATTTGCTCCAGAATCTTAAACCAATCATCTGAGACTAATTTTTGAAGTGGACTTAAGGATTTAGCTGTTCTATCTCATAATGTTAACAACTCTATTTTCTATTATAAATTCATTTTTTCCTTCCCAATAAACCACAATAATTCCCAAATAGTACATAAGATCCCTTAGAGTAGGCCTTTGTTTAGGAAATGTGTGTGTGTAGGGGGTGTGTGTGAGTGCTTTGATGTTTAGCTGTGCATTGTTTGCTTTTCCTCCTCTAACAATTCTTGAATTATGGATGTTCTGATCCAAGCTTTGCCAACAAGTTTCTGTGAAAACCCAAATAAGTAACTAAATGTGCTTATATTTTCGTTACTTTATTCTAAAAAAAAGAAAAAGAAAAAATATTAATCTAGATGATATTGCTACCATTATCCAAAGAAGTTATTTCCCAGCAATTTGGAAAAGACAAACCAAATTTGTTTCCATTCAGAATATTTACTAGACTTTCATAAATTTCAGAAAATTTAACTGTCCAGTTACTAAGTTCTGACTTAGTCAACTGGCTAAAACTTAAGTCATTTTTTAAATGTTTCATTCCAGAAATGTAGTTTACGTACTTAAAGCACTAGATCAAATAGATAAATTCATTGAGTATGTTATTGAGAATAATGCATGACAAATGTAGCTATCAAATAAAATTCCTTATCTTTCATGACATTTTATTTCAATTATATATTCCCATTGCTTCTCTTATATTTTTGAATTGTTATACTTTTCCCATTACAGAATCACATTTGTATGCATTTGCAACTACTATTGGAGTTATTCTGAAATTTAATTCTACACATGTATAGATAATATCACAGCTGCCATTTACAAAATTATAGAAGCTTTTCTGCTATATGACATCTCACACATCTCCACTGCAAAGAATTTTTTATAAATGTGAGGGCAAAATTCAAGTAATAGTTTATCTTTTTTCAAGCCAACAGTTTTGCTATTATTTTCATTCTATATCTCTCTTTTAGGCAGGAATTTTTGATATGTTTAATCACACATTCAGATTCAGGTTTTTCTTTTAAACAAAAAGTTTCTGTGTGAGCTCCTTTAAAGGTATGTAATGCTAAACAGTAACTAAACTTCAAATATTTATATGAACACATATGGTTGGGAATTATTCTCCTAGGATTCATGGAGTAGTTTCCCAGCAGGATTTCCTCTATTATTCTGCTGTTAACGAATAAGTAGGGCAATAAGATCAAGAAAAACTTAAAATATGGGTTGAAATAAGCTGCCCTTAGAAAAGCCCAGATAGAAGTTAGCTTTTCACAAAGAGCTAATTTGTAGAGAAACCAGTAGAGTCCCAGAGGGCATGTGAAAACCCCCATAGTGCTTTCTGAGAAAGAGATTGAAGTAATTATGGAATTGTTTGTGGTTACAGTGTAGTTAACCTCTCCTTTATGTATCATTAAGCATATATAGAAATTTGACATACCAAAGATTTCAATGTTTTTCTTCTTTTCTTACCTAACATCTTTGCCTTGATAACCATACAGAGTGAGAACTACAGAGTTTTTGTTTGCTTATTTTTGCTGTGTTGAGCATTAAACCTTGGGTCTTGCACACTCTAGGCAAATGCTCTGGTTTTTTGTTTTGTTTTGTTTTTGTTGTTTTTAACAGTAGAAAAAATAAGTAATATTAAACGTATTCAACAACTCCTTCAACATGAGTAATATTTAATCAGGATGATGCCCAACAACAATAGCAACCATTGAAAGTGGATCCTCTGTATAAATAATTCATGTAAACCGGCTGAATATCCATTGTGGCACAGGTTCATAGAGTCAACAAGATTTCTGGAAATTCAGAAATTTCAGGTCTTTATTTCGTGTATCTTTACACTGAGTGCATTCCTGATCAAAGTTTTAAAATCAAAGGTTAGTGGAAGACACGAGCAGCAAGGTAAGTGTTGGAGAGATCTTAAAACACACTCACTCTATGGGAAAAAGAAAATACATTTGGTATTGAAGGGGAAATCAGTGTTCATATTTTTGTAGATGATCATCCATGTTTTCTTACATGATTAAATACATAAAGATGCTTATTTCCTCATTCCAAAATTAGCATCATAATCCCAATTTGCTACTAGCATATTCAATAGCAAATTTTTCCCTGCCAGTTAATACATCCCTACAATCTTCTTTTTGTGGTACTGGAGGTTGAACCCAGGGCCTTGCAATTGCATGCTTTGCAAGTGCTGGACCACTGAGCTGCACCTGCAGCCCAAATTTTTTTACTTTTTTGAGACAGGATCTCGCTAAATTACACAGACTGCCTCTGGTCTAGAACTTGTGATCCTCCTGTCTCTGCCTCCCAAGCAGCTGGGATTACAGGCTTGTGCCACCACGCCTGTTTTAAAATATCTTGTTAATTGCCCTACTGTATTTTATAGTATGCTGAACATTAATGTTTTGTCTACCTATTTAGTCTTCTAAACAATCTGGTTTTGAATATCCATGCATCTAAATATTTACATGTATTTTGAATAATTTCTTTAGGATAAATTCTTAGCAAATAACTTGATTCCAATGGGCAAAGATCTTTTCCATAATAAAAGGCTTACTCATTAAAAATATTATATCCTCCACCAATCCATCATTTTCAATATTAGTAATATGTACAATTTGTCAATATCTTTGTGCTTTAATTGGAAGTACAAGAAAAATTGTAATGTTAGTTGCTCCTTAAAATAAGTAACATTAAGTTGCCTTTTAAGTTACTCAAAATCTAGTCAGAGCAAGTCAGAAAACATCACAGATAGTTTCAGCAATTAAATATGGCACATTGATATGTAAGTAGTGGTAGGTTCACATTATGAAGAACTTTGAAATAAATCACAATTACATGGTGCTGTAAATGTATCCGGTAAGTATAGGAGCACAATTAGGCATCTAATTATATGGGAACAATCACATCCCAAGTAGGAGGCTGAGCCACAAAACCTGTTCCTACCTGAGCCGTTTTACTCCACAAACCCTAGGGCTTGTCAGTGGTTTGGGTACTTTCAAAACTTTCCACACATTTGCCCATTTTTACTTCATACCTCCCTTCTTAACAACCAATCTATCTGATCCTCTGTAACATACTATCTTCATTACATTTCCTTTATAACCGTTGATTTCTTTCAGATTATCTAACCACCTATGTTGCTTTCCCAACTTGCATAAGTCAAACTTAACCAGAAACATTCAAAATTTTATGCCTATTCTAAGACACTGCTGTGATTAAGAGGGATGAACAAAACACTTTTTTCTGCTTAACTTAAAACCTCAAATTTTAATCTTTAAAATTTTCATGCAAGTGTAGAAGACATAGAAAACCTAGAAGCATGTGTTTGTCACTTTATTTATAGCCAAGGTGAAAATTAATAGACTGGGACACAAATTTTAATCTGGAGAGGGATGTAGAGCTATAGGGCTCATGGTCTGATGATCCAAGAAAACAATGGATAATATTCTCATGCCCCAGTGTAGCCTTTGGAGTTTTCTTATTATTGTTAGAGAAAGCATAATATAAAAACTTGGAGGAGAAACAGCATTTAGAGAATCACATATATTTACTCACTGTATTCTTCTTCCTTCTCTTTTCATTATTGATAGCAGAACAATATTGCCTAGTAGCAAAGACTCAACACTGATGAGACATGGCAGAGAGATTCAACTCTCTCTAGGACACTGGGGCAGCAGTTAGGCCCTATTAAGCATTGATAATTGTTGACAATGTCAGTTATGTGTTGGGCTTTCTTTAAGCTTTAATTGTAAGCATCCAATAGCGTTTTGTTTTGTTTTGTTTTGTTTTTTCCTATCAATGTGTGAAGCCACGAAAAGTGGCTGTTTGAGCCTCTTCCCTTGTGCCTGGCAGCCTGGAGTGGGGAAAAGTCAGCTAAGTTGCCCTTTATCTGACAACCTGCCAGACAGCCCTCATGGCAACCTGGCTGTTTTGGACACTTTATGTTCGCTCTCTGAGAACAACACAGATGGAAGAACCACTAAAAGTTAAGCTATCACACCTGCTCCATAAGGCTCTACTCCCACCATCCCCACTCCAGACAACCTACACTGACCTGGAAAGGCAGTGTCCCAGGGAAGACAAGGCCCGGGGAACTTTAGATGACCCTAATGCTATTCTCACCTAAGATGGGAATATGAGCAACTCCTCAGCAACTCAGAAAGAAGTCAGTAATTAGGGTAATGTGAGCCTTGTGATTGCTCCTATGGAGGGGCTGTGATTTGTCCCCTTTGTGGGACCTGTGACTGGTGAAATTGGAAGTTGTGACGTGATTGGTACACATACAGTCCTTCATTTGCATGCCATATCAATGCTACAAACCTGTCCTGGTTCTATACTTAGTCTGTTCAGATCACTTTGAGTCAGCCAGGAGTCACTCTCCTGTGCTGCCTCATGGTGTTGGAACATCAGACCCAATGAAAACCTTCTCCCAAATGGTGTTTTGTGTTCCTACTTCTGATTTTTATTGTAAGTAGAGTGTGCTGAGATAGTAACACAATGAAAAGACAGAAAAGGAGCAAGAGAATGGCAGTTGTGGCAATTAAAGTAACTGGCAGCTGAAGAATTCTAAATCGCTGCCAGGGACAGACATGGTGGGGAGCAGAGAGAGTGGACAGAGTGGAAGGCATCTTATGAGCCAAAGAGAAGGAACTGCAGCTCTATCACTGGAAAAGTTCTATGGGGCTGCCAAGCCTTAAAGACAGAGGGTTCTGACACCCAAAGCTTAGAAGCTGTATAGCTGCTGCTGCTGCTGCTAACTGCTACTGAAAGTCAAGGATTTTAATAGCTATTGAATGCCAAGCCACTAGCAATCAAAGGCTGGACCAATATGCCTCCAACCTAAGCACTGAAAGCTATGAGCCCCTCAGTTCTAAATTGAGGAGATGAGGTCCCTAGTTACCAGAACCTGGAGCTATAAGCCTCAGAGTCTATCAGCCCAGCCCATACACACTTGGCATTTAAGGGCCAAAGATTACCAATGGTAGAAGAGCTACTTCTTGTCTAGTCATAATTTTCATCCAAGTAGAACAAAAGGACCTTTGACAGCCCATTGGTAATA
>VMDO01014998.1:0-52634 GCA_007922755.1 Pedetes capensis | reverse complement strand
TGTTGTTGTTGTTAGGTGCCGTCGAGTCGGTATCCGACTCATAGCGACCCTCTGTACAACAGGGGAAACACTATTGTCAGTGCTTTTCTGCTGTTCATAGGGTTTTCAATGGCAGATTGATTTTTGGGAGGGGGTTGCCAGGTCCTTCTCCCAAGCCTACAGCTTCTGGTGTTCCCAGGCGGTCTCCCATCCAGGTACTAACCAGGCCCGACCCTGCTTAGCTTCTGAGATCTGACGGGATCAGATGCCACAGGGCTACAGCTGCAGGCATGTTGAATATAGAAAAAGCAAAAAAATTCTCTGTAAGAAAACTAAAGAAAAGAAGTCATCCTAGGACTAGAAAGATGGAACATAATTAAAATCTAATTTGTAGACCAGACATTATCCTATACATTTATTAACATGGCATTCTTGAATACTTTGTTGAAATTTAGAGCATGAAATAGTTATTTCATAATGAGGAAATTACAGCACAAACTGTAGTGCTTTCCACTTTCATGGTAACCATGAACAGCAAAAATAAATGCCTTTCTCACATAGAAGAAAGAATATGGATGGTTCCTGAATTTTCTCCGAATGTGAACAATTTTCCAAATGATAGCATGATTTCTTGAGCTCTCAAGAGTCTCAAATGGTTGCAATAAAACTTTACTAGCAACCTGGAGCTAGGTTCGGCAGTGACAGCAACAACTAGTGTGACCCTTTCCCACAGTTTTCAAATGAATCAGCACACTTGGAAGTGAAGGTTTCTAGGAGCAAGTAAGACAAAGAGCCAGGGGCATGTTTGCATTTCGTCATCAAGGCAATCTCCTTCAACTGAAGAAATGAAATGTGATAGACTTCCTTGTAGCTTAGGTATATTGAATTTTAGGTGCAATAGGAACCTTCTGATGAAGTAGTGCAGCAAGTTATTAAAATGAAGATTGTAGCTCAGGGAAGCACTGGTGATAAGGATTCAGGTTTTAGGGTCAGAAGAGAATGGTGAAGTGACAACATTCAATGGTATTGCCAAGGAAGAAAATACACAGTAATGAGTACAAGATCACTAATGATAAAGTTTAAAGTAGCTGGGCACAGTGGGGCATGCCTGTAATCCCAGTGACTAGGGAAGCAGAGGAGGGATGATCACAAATTTGAGGTCACTAGCAATGTGCATAATTTAGAGAGACTCTGACTTGTTAAATTAAAAAATGAAAACTGGGCTGGGTTGCAATCCAGTGGTAGAGCATTTGCAAAGTATATGTGAGGGTCTCTCAACCCCCAAGTACCAAGGGAACAAAACTTAAAGCAAATAAATTAGTTGTTTATCTGCAAAGATGCAAAAAATTATAATGAAAGATTAATCTAAAAAAACAGAAGGATTTTAAAGACTAAGAGAAACAAGGAAGGGAATATTTGCAGAATTGGTGCTGCTTAAGGAAATAGTGCCTAAGAAAAGATTTCTTAAGTTAGAGGTGAAAATCATGAATGGCCTTTACATAATTGTAGTAGGAGGTAAAGGAGAACAACAGATTGCAAGTGTTCAGATGGAGCAGGTGCTGAACAGGAAATATTAACCACAGGCTCTACCTCTCAGATTATGGTGCATGCTACTCTGAGCATATCTTAAACCCTAAAGAGCCATTTAGGTGACCAAGGTCCTAAAAATAAATTTCATAATAGTTACCTTAATAGCTTTATCTGGTCAATAATACCCATTCTTTTTAGAGCTCTGAAGGGAATGGACACATAAAGTATCCAACTTAAAAATAAATTGAACTTGAGGAATATGTTCTATAAAAAGAATAGAGCCAAGCAAAATCAGTAAATCCAATACTAAAATTCAAGAAAGCAGGAGTGGGGACAGAAAATAAACTATTCTGACAAGAAAAAAATAGATAGAACTATAGTTATGTAAGGAAGCCTATAAATACACAGAACTATTACCTAACTACAGAACACAAAGAAATGGAAATGCAACTCTTAGAGAAATCCAGAGATATTTCTAGTGGTTTGTTCAAAATAAAATTCACTTTATATTTTCGTTGGTATGCTCAGGTAGGCACCCAATTTTTAAAACACTCATAAAATAACTATTTAATATATAAATATTGCTTCATATTAATTCAGCAGTAACTTAATAATGCCACTTCATTTCCCAATAGAGATACTCCTGGATTCTACCATTGTTAAAATTCTTCATTTTAACAGAACAGGAGCGTTTTTCTACTAGGATCAATAAAAGGGTATTCTCAATCCCATTTATTCAAGTGCTTAATGCAAAGTTTTTAACCTGTGAGGGTATGGGACCCTCACAGGATGGATGGATAAAGGTGTCTATGCCCATTGATGAAAAAAACAAAAATCATATGCTTAATTTACTAGCTGTATGAAACCTAGAATTTCCATCAGTTACAAGTATTAGCAAGAACCACTTATAGTATTAGCCATACCTATAACACTATCAATAATAGAAATCATAGATATTTTTGTTTTACATTATTCTTATTGCAAATATCTAAAAATGTCACTTAAATTTTTATTAATATTAATCTATAGTAGATCTGCTACTGTCTTTTATTTCATGTATTAGTACACATATATATTTATATATCATGCATTTTAAAATATTTTGATAATTACTTTGTATTTTCTCATATTTCATTTTATGCATTCAAAAGCATTATTCTAAAATGGGTGTCTAGACTTCATCAGATTGACAAAAGGGTCCATACCACAGAAAATACTTAGAATTCTGAGTTAATGGTTTATGTGTTTTAATATATATTTTCACCAGCATAATGTGAATGAAGCTTTTGGAGATAAAGCTGTCAATTAGTTATTATCATTGAATGTCTAAACCTAGTCTTTCTGCCCAGTTTTGTTCTTTAGCTCCATGTATAGAAAACAATGTATGTAAAATAGCAGGAGATGATATAGTTAAGCCACATTTTTGTCATTGTGTTTACAGAAGTTTTACTAATAGCAGTGAACTTTTATTAAACCCATTCCTACTTCTAAGGGACAGTTCAGAATTAGAAAGTTTGTAACCTAAAGGGAAGTGATGTATTCTAAGATACCTGCCCTGTGAACACCAGTCTGTATTTAAAACACAAGGGAAAGAGCCAGACTAAAGAACAACTACTACCCACTTCCCCATCTCTTACTCCTATCCCATGCCTAAGAGTTGCTGTTTGAAGTTGAGCCTAGTTAGCCCACCTTATACCAAAATCTTTTCAATTTCCTTAAAACCAATTATTATCTATATAAAAGCTCATAATCAATTTAGTTATTTGGTTTTCAAATGATTTTTCACAGTTGTTTTAGAAAAGTACAGCTGGTATATGAGTTAACCAAGAGGAGCCTGTAGTCAAAAATCATAGCATCATATACAAATAACTATGAATCATTCATTATTGGGAATGGGGGAAGGAATGTCCATACGTCAATTTGGTGATACTTATGGTTACTGTGCACATCAGTTTCAGAGCATCAAGTTGATCATTAAACATGTAATTCATTCCATTTTTAAATTTAGGTCCTATCTTATATCAGTGCTCACTTGTACCAAGAGTTCTTTTAAGCAGTGCTGTTGTTAGGTGCCATTGAGTTGGGTCCAACTGATAGGAACCCTATGTACAACAGAGAGAAACATTCCCCAATTCTGTACCATGCACACCATCTTTTTTATGCTTAAACCCATTGTTGCAAACACTGTCTTAATCCATCTAGTTGAGGGGCTTCCAGTATTTTTTGTTGACCCACTATTCTCCCAAGCATGATGTCCTCCTCCAAGGATTGGTCCTTCCTGACAACATGTCCAAAGTCTAGCCATCCTTGCTTCCAAGGGGCACTCTGGTTGAACTTCTTCTAGGATAGATCTGTTGGTTCTTTTGGCAGTCAATGGTATATTTAATATTTGTCTCCAGCACCACAGTTCACAAACATCAGTTCTTTTCCTGCCTCCCTTATTCAATGTCCAGCTTTCAAAAGCATATGATGTAACTGAAAATACCATGGCATGAGTGAGGCACGTCTTTGTCTTCACTGTGATATCTTCCTTTTCCAACACTTTAAAGAAGTCTTTTACAATAGCTTTTCCCCATGCAATGTGTCTTTTGATTTCCTGACTGCTGTTTCCACAGGTGCTTATTTATTGTAGAATCAAGTAAAGCAAAATTTTGGACAACCTCAATCTTCTCTCTATTTATCATGAAGTGGCTTACTGACCCAGGTGCAAGCATTTTTTTCCTTGATGTTGAGGCACAATGCATACTGAAGGCTATGTACTTTTATTTTCATCAGTAAATGTTTCAAATCATCTTCACTTTCAGGAAGCAAAGTTGTGTCATCTGCATAAGGCAGGTTATTAATAGGTCTTCCTTCAATCCAGATGGTTTCCCTATGATTCTATCACTTACTTACCTTTTTCTTTAATGAAGTTAAGTTTGCACATGTAACACTATGGTTTTTGCAAGGTTGTCACAATATAGTTATGCTATAGACTCAGATAGATATATAACAGTCTTTGATGTTAAGGCATTTGAAACATTGGTCTGATGTACTTTTGTCTGGCTTTTCCAATTTTTGGAAAACAGCAACCCTCAATTTATCTCAACAAAAAGATGGTCATTTTCAAGATTATGTGTGAGCGAGAGGTATGATGAAGTCTTATGTATTCCTTCAGTGTCTTTCTTATTCTTTCTATTCCCATTTCTAGGTCACAGTGGTCTCTCGTAGAACTTTTGCTTCTTCGTGTTCTTATGCTACTTCTTTCTCACCAGGAATGATGAATTTAATTGATGCTATCCCTCATTTATAACAATATATAATTTTAAAGTGGTTTCTTACAATGACTAATAAGTAGTCGAACAGATTGTACGTGAAAAAATAACTTGTAATACAAAAGAGCAGTCAGTTTTTAAGTGTACCCGAGTAGAAAAACAATTCACTTGGTACTTCTTTGTTCCTTTTCCTAGTATAGGACAATCACAGCTTTTTATATACATTTAAACTTTTGAGTAGTAAGGTGGATTTTATCACAGCAGTTTCTGTGAATTCATTCATTATGTAAAACTCTACAAATATTGCCATGGAGCTATTAACCATGTCCTTCTAGTGTTTGGTCTAATCATAAAAAGTGAAGTTATCTGTATGTACTAGGAATGGTGATACTGTTAGCCTGAAAATATTGCAAAGTAATATATAAAGTTAGGTCCAATGAAATTGATACACCAGTATAATAGTGAAAAAGTTATTTTTGAAGGCATAGTTGATCCCAATTAATTTCTAGTAAGAACCTCTATGATACTTCACAAAGGGTGAGAGTATCTCTTAGAAAACTGTTGACAATATACTTGTTTTGAATGGCTCTGTAATATTTTCTTAAGCAACATTTTTCTGATAAAAAAAGGGATATATATATAGATAGACAGATATAGATATAGATATAGATAGATATATAGATATCTAAAAAGAATACTTAGAAAACAGAAAATTAATGTTTTAGTTTCTTTTCCTTTTAAAATGGAGTCTGCTTATACCTACCACATGTAACATATGACCAAAGGCCATGCAGATAATATTTACTTCCTGTTACTTCATATTTCCTAATGCTTCTTCCTTCTACCTGGTGCACCAAGTCCTTTTTCAGATCTCAAGTTTCTCAGGAGTAGACATTTTTTCTTCAGTGTGTTTACTTCATTCTTCTCTGTAACACCTAAAATACCTGTGCAGATAAGTCAGACACTTGACAAATTTGGACAGTTGTGAAGGTAACTAAGATTTCTTTGAGTTTAATAAGAATTCTCTGGAGAGAGTTGCCTCATCAACTTTAATTAAAGTAAAAGTGGGAGCAGATTGTCACTTATTTAAGCATAGTAACAGAAAACTGGATGTAGTTAATTCAAATTTAAACAGATTCTTTTAAAAAAATGTAGAATATAGTATTAGCCTTACACTTTTTAACAACATAAAAGCAAATGGAAGTCACTGTTTTATGTTCTGGTCACATCTCCTCTACTCCCAAGAATATAACAGTACACAGTTTTTGAAACTTCAGAAGCTGGCTAGCCAAGTAAATTGGTGACAAGGCTACTTTTATTACTGAAATGATTATTTTATTTCACCTTAATTGCACAGTACACTTTAGAAGTTAAAACCTGCAAAATTGTGTTTCAGTTAATAATTCATGTTATTAGTCATGCTAATGAGAAATGAAGTAAAAACTTTTCACACGATTGCAGGATGTGAGAGGTAAATATAAGTAATTAATTCATTTTATTCACATTTACTTTTAAATTTGTTACTATAGGTAATATACCCTGGATCCACATTTAAATGAGTATCATAGGAAAGGGAAATATGCTTGTAAAATCCAAGTTTCTGTGCTCATGAATGTTTAACTACTAGTTGCTTATTCATATTAAGGATGGTTGTATGCATAAAATACAAAGCTACTGGAAATAATTAACAACTGCAAAAACAATCCTGGGTTTAGACATACAGTTCATCATAAAGAAAAGATAAAAATTTTAGAAGTTGTACATGAAAGCTTACCTTTTTATCCTATGTTGTTATATTTGCATAGGTGCTGATTTCATGTTTGAATATGTTAATACTGAAGACACAACTTATCCTGAGGCACTTTATTAAACAGAGAAGAATGCACTATGCCATAATAGGCTTTCTTGTGAGAGGAAGTAAGAAAATGGTTCTTATATTGTAGAGAGAAGATAAATAGCAAAAGAGAGGAGAAATAAAGGTGTAGCAGTCCTTGAAGGAGGCAGTTCATCATCATCCTTTTTTATGGATCTGTAGTTATAAAATGATGCCAACTTTAAATTAGATCCTGCTAAGATAGTCCCATGCCTGCAGCCATGCCACTGTGGGGTCTGAACCCATCAGATCTCGGAAGCTAAGCAGGGTCTGCCCTGGTTAGTACTTGGATGGGAGATTGCCTGGAAACACCAGGCGCTGTAGCCATGGGAGAAGGACCCAGCAACCCACTCCTAAAAAGCAATCAGCTATTGAAAACCCTATGAAGAGCAGAGAAGCACTAACAATAGTGTTTCACCTACTCGATGGCACCTAACAACAACAACAAGATATTCCCATGCACTGGGGTTTAGCTCAGATGATAGAGTTCTGCTCTGTGCTCTTTGAGGCCCTGGGTTCTATTCCCAACACTGCAAAAATGAGAAGAGGACGTGGTATTCCAGTCCCAAAGAAATCTTGATACAATTAACCATTGAAAACCCTATGAATAACAGAGAAGTACTGACATAGTGCACATGGCACAGTGTAGGGGAGTGTTCATTCTGTCATATATAGGGTCACAATGAGTCTGACAGACATTTAAAATTGGCATCATTTTATAACTACAGATCCATAAAAAAGGATGATGAGGAACTGCCTCTTTCAACACCTAACAACAACAACAAGGAAGGAGTAGGACAGGAAATGAAGTGACAGAGACATGAGCTGCAAAAATATCTCAAATATTGTCATCTAAGTATTGCCATAAGTAAATAATATTGCCATAAGTAAAATTCATTCTACGGTTTCTAGTTTTAGATTGCTAAAAAGTAAATGTTAAGAAGCCAAGAGATTGACCTTTATGGGGTCTTATTAAAGAAATATATACTCAGGAGAGAGAAATGGCTGGATTTTCAGTAAGCTTACTCTGAATTCCATGTATAGGATTAATGAGAAGGAATTGGTTGAGAAGCAGGAGGCAATAGTACAGGAAATGAGACCCTGAGCTATGACAATACTTGTTAGATAACAAAAGCCAAATGGGAGAATTATTTGAACAGTGAAAGTAGCCGTAGAATTTAATAGCTAATATAGTTAGTTAAGAATTATCCATGCCTTGATTTCAAAATGTTAATTTGTATAGTTTTGAATCATTTTACAGAGAGGAAATTTTGAATCATTTCTCAATATTTCATTTCCCACTTTTAGTAACTCTATAAATAGTAACAAAACAGGAAAGTTGGAGGGATTAGTACCAGATTCTCTAGGGTTGCTCAGCACATACAGAATGTTATGGCTGTATCAGTTCACCTCCATAATAAATTTTAATTACACAAATTATAGATGCTATTATGTATTATAGATTCTACCACAATATAATTAAAAATTATCAAAACAGCTCAATTTATTTGTATGATTTTAGTAGCTCCCTCTCCATTGTCTTCTGACACTCATTGTACAAACCTAGTGAGAGCCCAGTGGCAACCTTCGCATAGACCTTTTAGGACACCATTGTGTGATAGCATTATTTTATGCTGGTATCTGTTTTAGGTTTTTAACTTACTAATTAATGTATTTAGCCCTTATCATCTTTCAGAAAGTGCAATCAAACTTTAAAAAGTTCACACCCATTACTTTTCTTCATGACAAATAGCCATGTATAAATTTCCCTCCATATAGTTCCTGATAGTACCATATTATAAATGGGAGAAGGCTATGGAAATCCACTCCTAAGGCAATCCCAAAACAATCAGCCATTGAAAACCCTATGAGGGCCATTGTGAGTTGGACAGGACTAGCTGGGGTTACAGGCATGCACTATGATGCCTCACCAAAAACAAAAACACCTTTAAAGAAGTAGTGTTTTATCAACTGCCCTTCCATTGCCTCTTCAACCAGTAGTCAGTGGAGCACTAAACTGGAGGTAGATGGGAAAAGAAAAAAGAGGCAAAAGAGGAAGCACGATCACTTAACTCATTAGAGATTTTAATTGGATATTTGTCAACTTGTTGACATCTGTGCCAAAATATAAGCCATACTTCCATATGCAGAACAAACAAACCAGAATATTTTCTTGCACAGTCTGAAGTTTATTTTATGTCATGTGTTTTTGACAAAACCTGTGCAAAGGTATACATTTCCTGAATTTTTATAATTTTTTTTTCTGAAACACCCTCTTCATTTTACTTTCTTACATCATACTTCATCAGAAACCAGTGTGAGTGCACAGTTTTCTTGTATCTCAGATCATGAAAAGAGTCAGCTGGTGCTAAAAAGCATTTCATGACTTTTTTAAATATATCCCATTTATGGCCATAGAAATATGAAAAAAATGAGTATAAACATTCTCATGTTGTTTGGAAATACAAGTTTTGTTGAAACAGAAGAGGCTATGCTAAAGATAAGGGAATGGGTGGTTTTAGTTTGGGAGGAAATAGCTTGTTACTTTATTCTCAGTTATGGAATTGAGGAAATGAGATATTCTTTGATTGTTGTTGTTGTTGTTAGGTGCCGTCGAGTTGGTATCCAACTCATAGCAACACTCTGTACAACAGGGGAAACACTATTGTCAGTGCTTCTCTGCTGTTCATAGGGTTTTCAATGGCAGATTGATTTTTGGGAGGGGATTGCCAGGTCCTTCTCCCAGCCTACAGCTTCTGGTGTTCCCAGGCGGTCTCCCATCCAGGTACTAACCAGGCCCGACCCTGCTTAGCTTCCGAGATCTGACTGGATCGGATGCCACAGGGCTACAGCTGCAGGCGCATTCTTTGATTACTCCAACAAAATTGCTAACAGCTAAAACTTCATCTCCATTTATCCTGAAGATGAAATTACTCAGGTATTAAAGTAGAGGAAAACCTTGATGATATAGGTCCTTTTCAGAGATGTATGCTAGATTATCAAAGTGTTCACGTAACACTTTTCCATAGGAAGCACCCATTTTGTACCATAATGAAGAAAAGTGCCTGCCAGACACAGACCTATTTTTTTTTAAGTTATTTAATTAGTTATTTTTATTTCCAATGAGTCTGAAAATATATTGTGGGGAATCATTTCATTTCCTTTCATTATAAGAAGATATTGCTTATATTTCCCTGAGGCAAAGAGTTTTATCTGACATTTTGAATACTTTGGTGACAAAATATCTCATGATGGATGAGGTATTAAGAAGTTGTCAAGTGACATGATACTTTGAACCATTTTCAGTTAACTCCATGATTAATAATTGTGCTTATGCGTATACTTATAATTTTTATTAAAGAACATTTTGTATGGGAAATAGGAGTAGATATTCCATTCTTTTTTACTTCTCTGAGGAGAAGTGATTGCTTGTAAACTTGTCTGAACCCATGGCATGTGTTTAAACCATGAGTTTGCAAGTAGTTAGACTAGATATCAGTTTCCCCTATCATGAATTATCTCTTATTGTGTAATGTTATTCTTGTTGTTAAGTGCCATCAGGTTGATGCCTGAATCATAGAGAACCTGCACACAACAGACAAAACACTATTGTCAGTGCTTCTTTGCTTTTCTGGTTTTCAGTAGCTGATTGTGTTTTGGAAGTGGCTTGCCAGGTCCTTCTCCCAAGCCTACAGCACCTGGTGTTCCCAGGCATTCTCCCATCCAAGTACTAACCAGGCCCAATGCTGCTTAGCTTCTGAGATTTGACAGGATTGGACACCACAGGGGTACATTTGCAAGTTTTTGTTTTATAGCAGTAAAATAATGGTGTAAGATCTATTATTCATTAGGAAATACTGGATGCCATATACTTTACCATGTCTAAGTGGGTATTTTTCCTAACTTGTCAAACAAATCTATAAAGTGACTGTTATGCTCCCTGGGATATACATGATTAACACCACAATACCCATACTTTAAAAGCGCTCCAGCTGATTTAGCTCAGTTGGTAGAGTGCTGTGCTGCAGTCTCTGAGGTCCTGAGTTCAATTCCCAGCACCACAAAAATGGGAAAAGGACCTGGCAATCCACTCCCAAGGCAATCCAGAAACAGCCATTGAAAACCCTATGAGGGTCGCTATGAGTCAGATACTGACTTGACAGCACCTAACAACAACCCATACTTTGGAGCTGGGGTTTAGCTCAGTTGGTAGAGTGCTGCACTATGCACTCTGAGGCCCCAGATTTGATCTCTAGCACCGCAAAAATGGGAGAATGACTTGTCAGTCCTTTTCTGAAACAATCCCCAAATAATCAGCCATTTAAAACACTAAGAATAACAGTGAAACACTGACATACTGCCAGGCATGGCACAATGTCATTCTCTTGTACATAGGGACTCATCTTGGCAGCACCCAACAACAACAAGAAACCCATATTCTGTGTTCTATTAGTATTGTCTAGACTTTTTAAAAATAAAGATATCTAGCTCCCACCCTATGGCATTCTAATTTAACTGGTATGAGATGTGTCCTGGCATTAGGATTTTTAAAAACCTCACATGCTATCTAACATGCAGCAAAATTCAGAAACTGTAATCTGGATCTGCTAAAAGGTTAAGTAAATTCCCTGAGGCCATATAACTGCTAAGTGGTGTTGTAGGAATTCATACACAGTTCTCTCTGGTTTAATGACCCAAAATCTTGAATAAAGCAGGACATACTCTTTGTTCAAGTCTTTGTTCAGAGTGGAGGTTTTTGAGATTGTGTTTTCTTTCATGCCCTTAGCCAAAGTTGCAAATAAGGGCAACTTCCATGCACTGATATAATGAACACTTGTTGTTGTTGTTGTTAGGTGCCGTCGAGTCGGTACCCGACTCATAGCGACCCTGTATACAACAGGTGAAACACTATTGTCAGTGCTTCTCTGCTGTTCGTAGGGTTTTCAATGGCAGATTGATTTTTTGGGAGGGGGTTGCCAGGTCCTTCTCCCAAAATGAACACTTACTAAGACTCAATAAGGTGCTTTACATACATCGTTGTTGTTGTTTATGGTTAGATGTGGTCGAGTCAGCTCCAGCTCATATTGACCTTATGTACAACAGAATCAAACACTCCCTGATTCTGCACCAGGCACACAATCTTTTTTATGTTTAAGCCCATTGTTGCAGACACTGTGTCAATCCAGCTAGTTAAGGGTCTTCCACTTTTTTCATTGACATGCTGCTCTCCAGGGATTGATCCCTCCTGAGAGCAAGTCTAAAATGTGTAAGACACAGTCTAGCCATCCTTGCTTCCAAAGAGCTCTCTGGTTCCACTTCTTCTAGGACAAATCTGTTTGTTCTTTTGGCAGTCCATGGTATACTCAATATTCCTCTCCAATGCTGTAATTCAAAAGCATCAATTCTTCTCCTGTCTCACTTATTTAATGTCCAGCTTTCACAACCATATGATGTGACTGAAAGTATCATGACATGAGTCAGGCGCACCTTCATCTTCAATGTGAGCTCCTTACTTTTCAGTACTTTAAAGAGGTCTTTTGCCTCATCTTTTCCCAATGCATTGTGTCTTTTGATTTCTTGACTGCTGCTTCCATGGGTATTGGTTATAGAATCAAGTAAGTAAAATCTTGGACAACCTCAATCTTTTCTCCATTTATCATGAAGTTGTGCACTGACCCACTTATAAAGACTTTTCTTGATGTTGAGGCATTATCCATACTGAAGGCTATGTTCTTTCATCTTCATCAGTAAATGTTTCAAATCCTCTTCTGTTTAAGCAAGCAGGGCTGTATCATCTGCATACTGCAGGTTGTTAATGAGTCTTCCACCCATCCAGATGCAATGTTTATCTTCATAAAGTGCGGCTTCTAGGATTATTTTCTCAGCATAGAGATTGACAATGTACAGTGAAAGGATACAGCCATGACATACACCTTTTCTGACTTTAAACCAAGCAGTAGCTCCTTGTTCTGTCAATGTTTAGGTGCTACATTTCCCTTTTGATGATTTCTAATTTTCAGAGAGGGCTGAGGTTTAGCTCAGTTTGTAAAGTGCTGCTCTGCACTTCCTGATGACCTGAGTTTGAACCTGCACTGCAAAAATGAGAGAAGGATGTGACAGTCCATTCCTCAAATAATCCTGAGAGAGTTAGCCATTGAAAACCCTATGAGGGTCTCTATGAGTTGGACATGATTTGATGGCATCTAACAACAATGGCTGGGATTTAGCTCAGTTGGTAGAGCACCGCTCTGCGGTCTCTGAGGTCCGGAGTTCGATTCCCAGCACCGCAAAAATGGGAGAAAGATGTGGCAACTCACTCCCAAGGCAATCCCAAAACTGCCATTGAAAACCCTATGAAGGTCGCTATGAGTCGGACACCACTCGACGGCACCTAACAACAACAACAATATTCCTAGATTAATACTACATATATCCCATGCCCAATTATTAATGGATGTTTACGGTTGTTCCTCTTCATTTTGACTCATGCCACATCAGCAAATGGAGGTCCCTGGGACTTTACTCCATTCCCGTCATTAAGATGGAATCTACTTTGAGGAGGCAACTCTTCCCACAGTTGTCTTTTGAGTGCTTTCCAACTTGGGGAGCTTATTTTCTGCCACTATATCTGACAGTGTTTCTCTGCTATTTATAGTGTTCTCAATGGCTAATTGTTTTGAGAGTGGACTGCCAGGTCCTGCTCTCTTGTCTTTCTTAGTTTGGAAGCTCAACTGAAACCTGTCAACCATGGGTGACCCTGCTGGTATCTATAATATCAGTGGCATAACTTTCAGCATCACTACAATATGCACACTTGTCAGATGTAAGCATTTGGGGAACTTAGTCTTTTGTATAATTCCAAAGTGAGAGATAATGAAGTTTTCTTTCTTTAAAAACATTTAAAAGTCATAGAATTCAATGCCTTTTTTTCCAAAATTTACATCTTAATGGGCAGACAGGATTATTTGTAACTTAAAACTTCATGTCATATTTTTATATGTTTATAAGAAATATATTTATTTATTTACTTAATCATTGTTGTTAGGTGCTATCCAGTCAGGTCTGACTCATAGTGATCCTATGTACAACAGAATGAAACACTTCTCGTCACTGTGCCATGCATGGCACTATTATCAGTGCTTCACTGCTATTCATAGAGTTTTTAATGACAGATTATTTTGGGATTATTTTGGGTGTGGGCTTTTCTCATTTTTGAGGTGCTGCGGATTGAACCCAGGGCTTCAGAGAGTGCAGAGTGACACTTTACCAAATGAGCTAAACCCCAGCCCCACTTAATCATTAAGCTGAACTATACAGCAATAACGTACTCCTTTTCAAGATACCAGAAAATAGGATCTTTTCTACTATGGCTATTATGTTGAACAAACCTAATATTCCACTCTCATTTCAGGAGCTAAAGATTTAAATCTACATTTAAGATTTTTTAAAATATCTTTGCTTGTCTAAAATATATGCATGTATTATTAAGTAGTGCTGATAAAACTTATAGAGGTCTTTTTTTTCCATAAATATTGTCCAACAAAAAAAAATAAATATTTAACCTGGACACTACATAATATCATGGTCTACTTTATTATTACATGTACTAAATTCTAAAAGAAGCAGAAGTCAGATTTCCTATTTCACTAAGCTGTTCCATATTCATGACATCGTAAAACAGATCTGGTATGAACCTCTGTTGAATGAGAGATAATATATGAAAAGCTGGCTTAGCTTCTAGAGATTCATAATAAAATTGTGACTCTATTAAGTTATTCTAGAATGTTCATTTTATAAAGTTGGTAAGGCATCCTCTGCTTTAGTAGCTTTACACTTATTATGTTGAAAATTCTATGTTGAATTATCCCTTTTAGGACTATGAAATCCATGGTAAATATAGTATGCAAAACCTCAGTGTATTTTTTTTCTGTAGGAATGTTCAGTTTGTAAATGCATATTATCAAGAATACATCTTCTGTCTTAGCTGCAAATATGGGAGATATATATATATATGTATATATATATATATACATACATATATATATATGTACATACACACACATATACACAACACACACACACACACACATATGTTTAATATGTATTCATTGTTGTTAGATGTTGTCGAGTCAGGTCTGACTTAGAGACCATACACACAACACAATGAAACACTCCGTGAAACTATGCCATGCCTGATACTATGTCAGTGCTTCTCTGCTATTCATAGAGTTTTCAGTGGCTGATTTTTTCAGGATTGTTTCAGGTGTGGGCTGTTAGGTCCTTCTCCCATTTTTCTGGTGCTCAGATTCAACCCAGGGGCTCAGAGAGCACAGAGCAGAAAGGAAAAGGTAGAGCTGAGGCTTTGACTTCAACGGTAGATTTGGTTTAAAGGGTAGACTTAAAAATCATTTGTAAGAATTTCTAGTACCCTGGACTGATGTTGCATCTCGGTCATAGAGCACTTGTCTAGCAAGCAAGAGGCCCTAGGTTTAATTCTCAGTTATGGGAGGAAGGGGGAGAATTTTTAGTTCTTTTAAATATCCCTGACCCTTCCCTAATACCTCTCTGACAATATGGGTAATATTGACTTTTTATTACTTTTTATTTTTGCAGTAGTTGGGGGGTTGAGCCCAAGCCCTCACACATAATTTGCAAGTGCTCTACAACTGGGCTGCTCCCACAGCCCATTTATCGATTTTTTTTATTTTGAATCAGTGTCATGCTGAGTTACCCAAGCTGCCTCTGGCCTCGAATTCATGATCCTACTGGCTCCAGCCTCCCCAGTTCCTGGGATTGCAGGCATGTGCTACTGTGGCCAACACTTACTTGTCTTCTAATTTAAATAAATATTTCTTTACATTTTTAATGCATAATGTAGATGTTTCTAGCATCCAATTGAATCTACCATTTATTACATGTTTTCAGCCTCCATGTTGCTCTTCATCATTTGTTCCATGACTTTCCAAAGTATTCTAGTATTAGACAATTCATTACACCATACCTTGCCATCTGCAATAGCTTCTGGTTTCACTTGGATTTCTTTTGAACTTTGGAACATTGAGACTTTATATTTGACCCGAGATAACATCTACTGTGAAGAAAAGTATAACAACATTTTACAGAAAAAAAAATGGCTAGATAGAGCTAGTAATTGGATTTAGGACTAAGATTTATCTCACACGTAAAAATAAGTGCCTGACATGCCAATAATATTGCTTTATAACAAAGAATCGGAGGCAATGCTTTATAGCACTTATCCTCATAGGTATTTGCCAAAAGATATCTTAAAAGATGTAAATAACTTAAAAGCATGGAAATGTGTCTTCTGCATAGCAATATTGGAATATTTTCCTTCAATTTTAGGCTCATGCTTTTTCTAGTAACTGAGTTGCTCTTTTAGCATTTTATCTTAGCATTTTACACCCCCCTCTTTTTTTTTTTTCTTTCTTTTTTTTTTTTTTTTTTTTTTTTTTTTTTTTTTTTTTTTTTTTTTTTTTTTTTTTTTAGCTTTTAGCTGTGCAGATGTATGGTTAGAAAGCAAGAATAAGTATGCATCCTCTGGTATTTGAATTATAGGCTTTTGACTATACAGATAGCTGTTTGATCAAACCATATTGTTATCTTTGTGGTTGGTAGAAGATGGATTATGCAGTTTAAGTGGAATCCTGAGTACAAGTTACTGAAATATTGCCAGGCTGCAAAAGTGCATTTAGCGCTTGAAAAACCCATACACTCTTCTATTTTGAAGGAATGCATCTTAAGCAAACTAAAATACCCTCCTCTGTTGTCTTCTGGAAGTCCCAGATACTGGTACGAGATAATGATCTTATTAGATTGTGTTGACTTTTGTGAATTATCTCAATAAGAACTTTGGCCTTTGAATACCAGAGTCCATGTGCTTTGCCACTTAAATAGCAATGTCATATTACACCAATATGCTCACAATTCAGCTCCAGAAATATCATGAATAATTTCCCACTATTATTTAGCTTTTTCATAGGTTTGGTTTTTCCTAAAGTAAATGAATTAATTTAAACTGACAATATATCATTGGCTTGAGATAATGCAATGTAAAGAATAGCATAAAAACAGTTTACAGGAAAGTAGCTAGATGGCTGATAATTGATTTCCTAACATTATGAATGCAGTTTTCATTCCAAACAACTCCAAGAGTTGATTCTTTTATGTTTTCAAGTATATTTTTGATTTTAGCACCCACTCAGTCAGATGAATCCTCCGGATGATAATATCTATAATTCAGAAGATTAATTCATTTTTCAAATAAGGAAGAAAAATGGTTCCAAACACCTATGATTTGTTTTAATTTACTTTAACCCACAATGTTGAAAACTGCCAATCTGTAAGGCATTGTGTTAAGTACTTTGGAAACATAAATATTGCAAAAGGCATGGTTTCTACCTCTAAGAAGTTTTTCTTTTTATTTTTAATTTAAAAAAGAAAAATATACAGAAATAGTTGTTCCTTATCATTTAACCTGAACACTTTCTGGGCTTTCCAATATGGAAAAATAATAGGATATACTTCCTATTAGAATGCAGGAAACAATTTTGTGGTCAACTATCACAGAATCACAGCTTTCATGATAATGAAGAAAATTAGCATTTATTTAGACAAAGCTCCCTAATTGATTGTAAATAGCCTTTTCTCCTAAGGGTACACAAGTTTTATGTGCAACCCAAATAAGCTTATCTGATTTTTTAAAACAATTTTGATGATTTTGGCTGGAGTTTATCTCAGTTGGTAAGTGCTGCTCTGTGCTCTCTAAGGCCCTGGGTTTGATTCTCATCACTGCAGAAAAAGGGAGAAGGATGTGGCAATCCACTCCAGAAGCAATACCGAAATAACCAGCCATTGAAAATCCTCATAAGAGTTACTATGATTCGGACCTGTATAGAACGCACACCTAACAATAACAATAAGCTAGATTATTGTGGCTCTGTGTGACCTTTGTACTCGGATACAAAGAAGCAGTCTCTAAATGTGCAAGGAAACAAACATCATCAAATAGGATTTTCACTTTAAGTTCTTTTAGGGTGATTATTACCATTGCCATAACCAGAGGCTGCCACCAAGAGGTTGCTCTGCAAGACTTGTTGAGGAAGTAAGGGAGGAAGTAAAGAAAGGGAAGGCTGTGTTGTGTGTCCCCCTTAACATTCTCACCCTGTATCCTGGGAAATTTCCTCTATGTCCTACAGCCAAACCAGCACATTCAGGCCCTTTCTCTGAAACAGCCTTTCTCAAACTTCCTTAAACTTCCTGTCTTCAGTCCTTCTCTTCCTTCTTTCTTCTGACACAAACTCAAAACACGAGAAAAAGGATAACCTTCAGGGAAATCAAATGCATAGGGGCTTAGGTGAAAAGATTCACAAGAAAATAAATCTTCAGGGCTCTGTTTACCCTCAAGCCACAGTGTGAGAAATGGTGGCTTTGATGCCTCTCTCATCAATTTACAGGCTTGTCTCTAGACAACCCTACCATAAAACAAACATTAAGAATAAAGGAAAGGCTGTGGTCCAAGTGGCACAAAGGGAATCTTATGTTTGAACCAGCATTAATTTCTGCAGAATTGGAGATCATCAGGAATCTTTTCACCAGTCATGTTCAGCACAATTATCACGCTATGCCAAGCACAGCAGAGGACTCACTTATGTAAGAAGATGAAATGCTCAGAGAAAGGGAGGCCTGGAGATGTTTAAGGAAGATTTGTTTCTTACATGGCTTTAATTTTAAATCTTTTCATTTTGAAGATGTCTGGATATTGAGATAGAGCAAATGAACACAGTACATTTGTGATACAGATTCAGCTGTGCCTCACACTCACTTTAAAGGCTTAATCAGCACACTCAGGAGCAAGATGTGAGACATCTTGAGGCACTGCTTACTTGTCAGCTACAAGATCAATAAATTTCAGACGCCATTCCTTGTCACACTCCAGAGAATGAGTTTACAGAGTGAGACGGACTTTACTTGGAAGCTATTTTATTCACATCTGAAGTTGTTCTGGGGAGGACACTTGAGGTTTGGCCCCGAGCTAGCCCAGCTGCTCCGGCTCAGTCTGCCAGGTGACATCATTCAGTTGCTCAGTGTTAGTCTGAACAGCAGGGCCTCAGGTCAAAAGGCATTTCCAGTCCACTCAGAAGATTCAGACAATGCAGTTAATTTAAGTGACAATGTAAATGATGCCTAAATGCCTCTGGTAGTCCATGTTGAACAGGATTGTTAATTTAGTATTATTGTCATACCTGACAAGAGCAAACACGATACCAAAGACTCATAAACATGATCTCCCAGCCAGCAAATATAGACTACTATTTTCCACTACTATAATCTATGACTACTTTCTACTACTGAATTCAGTACTGATCACATTGCCACTGTGCCTACTGTGGAAGTAATGATAGGCTATTTCAGAAACACTAATGCTGTGTGGCAGGTAGTTGAAAAAGAGATCCACTATACTATCAGTGCATTGTTTTTCACTGGCATTAAAGTGGTCTTGGTCTTCACTCTGCAAATAATCTCGAAAGAAGCATTCTATATCTATGTACATTTGAGAGAATATAGGTAAAAATGTTTTATTTTTTTATTTTAAAAAGAATTACACAAATAAAATTTTATCTGTAACTGTAGTTTACTAACTTTTGAGGTTTGTTTTAAAAGATTAACTCCCTTAAAAATGTTTCTTACAAGTCTGCTAAAATTGAAAGTTGCTATTAAATATGAGGAATATACCTTCTGCCTGAAAGGGGCTCCCCATCTTTGGGACAATAGATGTGCCCACAATGCATACAATGCACACAGATGATTTGTGTGTCAGGGACGTACTTGGGGGGTTGGTTGAGTGTAGGAGCAGGTTTTAACACTTCAGTCTTGTCTCTGCAGCCTGATTGATGTGAGATGCAGCCTACCAGGGTCAGGGTGGCATGAGCAGGTGCCCAAAAGCAGATCCTTTCAAGTCCAATCCAGCAGCAAGAATGATTTTTGATAAATTTTAAGGGAGGAATTGGTTTCAATGGTGTTATTTGTTACACATAACAGTTGATCAAGCTCAATTAAAGAGAGTACTTTCTCTGCTGTCTGTGACCTTTCAAACTCAGATACTTCATTCCCTCCTCTACCGTGCCTCTAATTGTCTTCCAAATTTTACCACCTTGATCTTTTTTTAACTCTTCTTCTCTATCCCTCTTTCAGACTCCTATCATTTTTCACTTGGACAAATGCTACTGCTATGTGGCCACAGTTTTTTCCCTTTTTAAATATATCCTTCCAGGCAATTGGGAAGGATCTAAATTAAATGAAATTGTGCCCATGGTAAGAATCTTTCAAAAACTCTTCATCACTGATAGAATCAAGTCCTATCAGCAAGCTCTTCATCAAAATAATCTAGGGTACCACAACTTATTCACCCCATTTCTTAACCATGATCCTAAAAAGCTATGCTGGTTTTGTGACACTGAACTGCTTCAGTTTGTCTCATCATGGCAGCCTGTTTCCCATTTGTGTGTCTCCTGCCTTCCTTCCCCACTGTGCAAGCTCTTGTACTGCCCCAGGAATTCCTTTCCTGAAACCCAGGCTGGATTGTCATTCCTTCTCCTTTTCTCCCATTGAAGCCTTTGCATCCACCCTCACAGCATCTGTCATATCATATCAACTGTATGAATTTCTATGTGTCTCTTCCACTTAACTGATTGCTTCCTGGGGAAATCAGGATTGCTCCCCATTCAGCAGATTTAGAATTACCTCTCAGAAAAGCCATTTCTGATTGCCTGATGCACCCTCACTAGATTCACATTTTTCTAAAAATTTCCTTATAGCACTTATGCCCTGATGCTATTTTCTTGTTTAAGTGTTTGTTTACAATTTTGTCTCACCACCAAAATACAAACGCCTTGAGAGCAGAGAGCTTTTGTGCTATGCTCATCTCCTTGTGTCACCACTGCCTAGGAAAGTGCCTAATGTGTAGCTGACTTTCAGGAAATGTGTATTTTCAAAATAGAATGAACTGTATGGATTGATGGATTGATAGATCGAGGAACTCATAGTAGCTCAATAAATTCTTCAGACTTGAATTGGCCTTCCCATATTAAATAAGCAGTATGCAGGCCAATGTAGGTTTTAGCACCTTGGAGGGTACACACCACCATAGACTCTTTACTTCTGTGACTCACTTCCATAGACTCTTAGCTACCATGTTTATGTATCTCAGTTTGTGAACACTCTCATATCCTGAATGCCACCAGTGATATTCTTCATGTTCTTTTCCATGTTAAGTCTCTTACCCTCTTCTGAGTATAGGATATTCTCCCAAATAATCACAGAAGAAAAATATTAGAGCCAACTTTTGAAGAATCACTAAACTTTCACTCTAAATTCCAGGCACATCTTTTAAAGGATGAACTTCCTTTCCTACAGGTTTCCCCATTTATGACAATCTTTTTCCTCTAAAGGATTATTCAGAAAATTGCATGAAAAAACTCATGTAGATGCACATTTCAAGCCTTATAGCTCATATCTAATATTAATTATTTTGTCAATTATTTTCCCTTCAGGTATTGATAGTGATGACATTGTATATTTCCATATTATTTTTCTAGTGTATATTTCCATATTATTTTTCTTTTTAAGCATCTTGCTTTTAATTGATTAAACTCACTTAATCTTAGGTGTATGATCATTTGCATTCCAAATTGCAACTCTTTGATTGGGTTTTATAACTGTTGGATTTAACAGGACAGTAGGGAAGTGGCTGCCCCAGGCAAAAGGAAATTAGATTTTGAAACTTTTATTATGATAGCATTCATTTGATTGTGGTCCACATGGTTAGTGAAGAAAAGTTGCCATTGTGACAATTTGCCAGTGTGAAATAAATATAAGTCTTGAATTTGCTCATTAGTTTACTGTTTGCCAAAAAAAAGCCTCAATAACAACATTCAGCACATATTTATTGAGCTCTTCATGTATGCAGGGCACTGTGCTCATCTAAGAGTGCAACAGTGAAGTAGACACAATGATGCTCCAAAAGGGCTAAAAGGCCAGGAGTATCTCAATTGGAGTCCTCTAAAGAGGAGCTTGTAAGTGACCTTGCATAGCAATGTTCATTATTTTTAAATAATTTATTGTTGAAAAGGAAAAATACTTTTTAACCTTAGTTTCCTCATAACTGATGAATTAGGTGTTAGTGTAATCTCAATTATATAAAAAGAAAAAACTCAAGGATAATTAATCCGTAAGAAAGTAAGTTGATACTTACTTTGGACTCAGGTTTCATTCAAGAATCTTTGTCACAGGTGAATTTTCTGTAGTGGGCTTTTCTGGCTATATGTAGGAGATAGATTATTTTCATAGATTTTGTAAAAGCTCATTTAATGAGAACAACAGTATGAAATTGAGGACTGAGAAAAGCAATATTTATAAGTTTGACATCACAGAAATGAGATTGCCCTTGTGAAAATACTTTGTAGACTGTGAAACCCTGGATAAATATAACATGTTAATATTTTTTTAAAAATTTAAATGAATGTGCATGATTAATGTAGGCATGACAAAGACTGGGAGAATTCTGACAGACAAACTATGGAGATATATTTCATCTGTTTTTAAGTGCTAGGGGATTGAACCTGGGGCCTCATGCATCATAGGCAAGTGAGCTACCCCTGAGTCATGCCTTCAGCTGGCAAATATATTTTGAAATCACTCATTGGTATTTGACTTACATGAATATCAGCAGTTCACAGCCAATATGTTTGTTGGTTTGTGAGCTAACAAAAGGAGGTTGATAGGTCAAGAATGTCAACAAAGTTGGCTTACTGAGTAGTGTGGTTTGAGTTCTAGTCTCACTTTTAAAATGGTTGGAAACACTGTGAAGGTATCCAATGCAACATAAAGTCTTACGGCATTGAGTTCTTATCAGGGCGGTGGCACAATTTAATTGATCAAGCCTGGTTCTGGAGCTCTGAGTCTACTTAGTGTCCCGAAACAAGTGACCTGCAATAAACTGCTTCCCTGCCCATAACATTTCTCTATCCAAATATGGCACAAAGGAAGGATAAGGAGCCTTGAGACTGCTTTAATGATGGTTTTCTTAAAAAGTCAGTTTCCTCTAGTTTTTAGAATATTACCAGTTGTTATATTGAAGGTTTTGTAGTACTTTTATGAAGTCTAAATATCTTGAGGCTAAAATGAGAGCAAAGCAAGAATCCAAAGAATCAACATTTGAGTTTTTGGATATGTTTTGGGTTGTGAAAATCAGTTTATTATCTGCAGCTTCTAATACTGCAATCCTAAAAATGAATGACTTCTTAACCTAATGACTTCAAAATAATATATAGGTTACCTTCATAAAGTGTTAAACCATTCTAATTGCATGTTTAAAAAGACATTACTATCTAGATATAATGCAAGAATGAATGATTTTTAATTTTCTTTTTTTTCTTTATTCTTTGTTGTTGTTGTTGTTGTTGTTGTTGTTGTTGTACTGGGGATTGATCCCAGGGCCTCGTGCCTGCGTGCTTTGCAAGTGCTGGACCACTGAGCTGCGCCCCCAGCCCATTTTTTTAACTTGATACAGGGTCTCACTAAGTTACACAGACTGCCTCTGGCCTTGAACTTGAGATCCTCCTGCCTCCGCCTCCCCAGCCCCTGGGATTACAGGCATGCCACCGCACCCAGCTGATTTTTAATTTTCAATTGCAAAGATGCAACTTTTACTGTATTAATATCTTTACTAGTATCATCTGACTAACATGATTACTTATCCACATGTTTTCATTCTCTTTATAAAAACTGCTTATAAATTTTGAAGTTATCAGAGAAATTTTAGTAATGTGCTTAGAGGTACTTAATATTTGAGCATGGAATAGAAAAAGAAGCATGTTTATGGCAATGAAAATAAGGTTATCAAGCTGAAATATATTCCACACTTTTAAAAATATTATAATCCAGCAGTGAAATTCATCCTTTTTTATTTTCAACCTCAGTCTGAACACAAACATTTACCAGTAATTGCTAATACTGGATTTCAGTAGTAATTAAAATCTAAAGTATTCTTGGTAGCAGTCACTCTTCAAGTTGAATTATATTCACTGACATTTAATAATGGCAATGTATTTTGTTCACATTTTCAGAAGAAACAACATATTTTGGTAGATTTTATCATGGAATTACTACATTATCATACCTCATATTATTATTATGTAATAGTAACCAAATATACAGAGGGTGCCAAAATGTATACACATTTTAAGAGAAGAAAAACTGTATTAAAATCATAATACTCAATATATACCAATAACAAAAGATAAATATAAGTCATGTTTGACTTTTGCTATTACAAGAGGTGCTCAAAGTAGTTACTATAGCAGAAGCAAAACTTGTTGCTATGTGAGGCCTCCTGGATCTTTCCTTGTGCACATCACACTTGGGATCATGTATCTCAGACTTACCACAAATGCATGCAGTTGTTAGGTGTGTTGAAGGTTTTGTTGCATACTCTTACCTCCATTGCCATTGTACTTGCAAAACATTCTTGAATTTCAAATAACACTTCAAAATAGAATTACAGTCCTTGAATGACAACCTTACTTCCTTCATTTTCTTTGACTGAAACAAGTGACCTGCAATAAACTGCTTCCCTGCCCATAACATTTCTCTATCCAAATATGGCACAAAGGAAGGATAAGGAGCCTTGAGACTGCTTTAATGATGGTTTTCTTAAAAAGTCAGTTTCCTCTAGTTTTTAGAATATTACCAGTTGTTATTTGCTGGTGGTGTTAGCATTCATTTGATTAATGCCAACTTTTGAGCCAACACCATGCTACTCGTTGCTACCATAATTTGATTCAACTTCAAAAACTAATACATAAATATCACTACTTACAATGTGTGTAATTTTTGAACATCTTCAGTATACTAAAATCTATATTGAAAAACTTTGAATATAATTTATGAAATGTTAATGAAATTTTAAAAATCAGGTTTTAGTTTTTGTTATATCATAATCCTACTTATTCTGAAATTTCAAAACTGAATTTAGAATAAGTGAATTTTTAAAAAATGATTAAGAAACTCAAATATATATAATATATATAGCAACATATAATGGAAATATATATATTATATATATACTATATATATAATATATATATATATATAGTATATGTGGGCTGGGATTTAGCTCACTTGGTAGAGCGCTGCGCTGCAGTCTCTGAGGTCCCGAGTTCAATTCCCAGCACCACAAAAATGGGAGAAGGACCTGGCAATCCACTCCCAAGGCAATCCTGAAACAGTCAGCCATTGAAAACCCTATGAGGGTCGCTATGAGTCGGATACTGACTCGACAGCACCTAACAAGAACAACAAGAATGGAAATATGTTTAATTTTCAAATGGATTTATCTCTACTTCTAATTTTAAGGAATAAACACATTGATATCTAAGAACATTATTGTACATATCATTGTACAATTATTATTTAAATTCAGTGTTTTAAATTTACTACAAAATTTTCTTGAGATTCCAAGCCACAGTGTGTATTAAAGACAGATATTTAAGATACAATTGCAGATTCCTTACACATGGTATTTTGAATTATGATCTAAAAATATTAGAAAGGTAAATATTTTAATATTTTGATTTACTGAATAGTACACAGAATGTCATGGGTAATGTCACAGTTAATAAAAAATTATATACATATTTCCTATCATTTCTATCAGACAATTATTGTATTTTTAAATATTGACAAATTTGTATTTTGCCCTTTTATGTGAAAGCATAAATGAAAGTGATTATAAAAATTAAGTTGAAAATTTATAGTGAAAATCTATAGTAGTTGAAATTTTATAGTAGTGAAAAATGTTATTGGAACAAATGACTTTCACTCAAAATTTAGATGTATGCAAGTCAAGAAATAATAGATCCACAGATATTTCTTGAGGGCTTAAGATTTATGAGGCCTGTTAGTCTCTGAGAATATAAAATATGAAATAGTCTTTTAAAATTTTTATTTTTATAATTGATAAGAGATAGGTCTTTTAAGAGCATTATGCTTTTGTTGAAATGATCCACAACCAAAAATATAGAACAGTACATAAAATTGAACCATAATATGGAAGGAAAATGCCTGTTCAGGAGGCACTGCCAAAACAAAGAAAGTGTCACAACTAGCAAGAGTTAAATTCTGAATGTACTGACCAGTAACAGATCTCTGTAGACTGGGTACAGATTCAATGGCATGCTAGTACAAATTAAAATCATGTAAAAAGTATTTCTATCAACCAGGTGCTTTGGCATATGCCTATAATCCCAGCAACTCAGAAAGCTTGTGAGTTCTGTGCAAATTAGTGAGACTCTGTTTCAAAATAAAAAAGAAGGAACTAGGAGTGCAGTTCCATAGTATAACCCTTGCCTAGCATACACGAGGCCCTAAGTTTAACTCACATGTACTATGAAAAATAAATAAAAATATTTTCTATCAAATCTAATAATCACATTTCACATCTGTATTACTTGTAATGTGTTTATATTTTTCTTTATTTGTTCACAGAATGCTCAGGGCCATTGGGAATTGAAGGTGGAATCATATCAAATCAGCAAATCACAGCTTCATCTACCCACCGAGCTCTTTTTGGACTCCAGAAATGGTATCCATACTATGCACGTCTTAATAAGAAGGGACTAATAAATGCCTGGACAGCTGCAGAAAATGATAGATGGCCATGGATTCAGGTAACAGTGGGATGAGGCAAAGTTATTGCTCAAGAACCAGAATTATTTAAGAAAGTAGACAAGGGGGAGTTCATTGAGACTCATCCTCAATGATTGAAGGAAAGCATGATTTAGTTAAGGGTCAAACTGACTACAAACTTTAAAAATATGGGAAACATGCACATTCCATTTGAAACTGTTAAAGGGGTTAAAAATATAAAAATTCTTAGAAAGTAAATGCATTTTTAAGGTAAACCAAAGAATTCTTCCTTTATTGCATGTGTTCACTTACACTATATTAACAACATTCAGCAGCAACTTATAATATTATAGGAAAATAAAAAACTACATCTTTTTTTTCTCTGTCTCTAAGATGAGGTTCTACATATGAAAGTATAAAACATCAAAGGGATTATAGGAATATTCAACTATCTTCAGCACTCCCAACTATCTTCAGCACTCCCAAGGCAATCCCGAAACAGTCAGCCATTGAAAACCCTATGAGGGTCGCTATGAGTCCGATACTGACTCAACAGCACCAAACAACAACAACAATCTTCAGCACTGTCTTTCAGTAACTGAAAGTATTTTAATTCATGGTGTCATTTACTCTCATTAGCCAGCTATTTTTTTAAAAACTAGAAAAAATATACTGAGATATGAAATGCTTTTCTGAAGAGGATACATATAGTAGTAATGCCAATACCTGGTATTCTATCCATTTAAGTTCTTTTTGAGCATTTAGGTGAAATAAAACCACAAACTATATGTGTTAGGAAGACAGAAGAAATAATCACAACTTGTTTCTCTAACATGTGATACTTCTGTTGTAGGGGTACTTTAACCACTATCTAACAAGCCATTGATGTGCAGTAAAAGAAGAAAGAATGTGGTGGCTGAATTGTTGTTGTTGTTAGGTGCCATGGAGCCAGGCCTACTCCTAGTGATTTTCATAGGTTTTTCAGAGGTTAATTGTTTTGAGTGGACTGCCCCATCTTTCTCCCATTTTTGCAGTGCTGGGGATTGAGCCCTGGTTCTCAGAAAGTGCAGAGCAGCACTCTATCAACTGAACTAAACCCCAGCCCAAAGATGTTGTTGCTAGGAACCATGGAGTCAGGTCCAATTCATAAACACCTTTATAGGGTTTTAAATGACTGATTACTTTGGGATTGCTTCAGAAATGGATTGCCACATCCTTCTCCTATTTTTATGTTGCTAGGGATTGAACCTGGGTCCTCAGAGAGTATAGCATGGCACTCTACCAACTGAGGTAAACCCCGTCCCCTGGTCTCTGAGTTAAAAGTAATTATCTGGAGAAAGCCACACAGGGAAGAGAGCTTCTGAGGTAGGTGTTGGAAGAGAGCTTTTACTACAGTCCAGATGTGTAGGGAATAGCATAAGCACAGGTGCCATATGAGAATCTGGGGAACCCCATGTAGAAAATCATGACAAGTAGAGGTTGCTAGAGGGATGTATTTAAATTTAGTGTGTGAGTTTGCTGTGCTGGTGTATGGTACTAAAATGCTTTGGCCTTATTCCACTGGCATGGGAAGCTGTTACAGAATTTTGATTAGTTAGGTGGCTGATCTGTTCTCTCTACTTGACAACATAGTTTGAGTCAGAGAAACATGGAAGTCCCTCATATGACATTATTAAGTGTGATATATAAAGGTTGGTCTAGTTTACAGGTATTTAATACAAAGGAAAATTTATTTGTGGCCACATAGTAAGATTTTCATACTTTAGAAACTGAGACAAAAATCTCCTTCAGATACTTCCTTCATTGAGGTGTCTTAGGAATTCTTGTATAAATTATATACTTTCATTTGATCTAAAAAGCTGTATATATTTACCTAAAGGTCTTATTTTGTTTTATGACTGTATGTTTACATGCACTTGTAGAAATTGCTTGTTAAATTATGCTTGACTTTTTCAATCTATAACCATATAAGCAAAGTATGCTCTAGATTATGTGAATGCCACATTTATACAGTTTTGATCACAGATTAAGAAAGATTCAATTAAAGGAGCTGGGCATGGTATTGCACGGCTGTATTCCCAGCGGCTCGGGAGGTGGAGGCAGGAGGATCACAAATTTGATACTAGAGGCAGTCTGCATAATTTAGTGAGACCCTGTCTCACAAAGTAAAAAAATGGGCGGGGAGGGGCAGCTTAGTGGTATAGCACTTGCAAAGCATGCAAGTGGGAGGCCCTGGTTTCAACCTCCAGTACCACAAAAAAAAAAAAAAAAAAAGAAAAAAAATTAAATTAAGGTTTAAAATACCTGTAGATATAGAATATTTTTTAAAAACCTACTTCTATACTTTTTACTCATAATCAGTTTGGAGGCATTTTCTTAGTCACTCTAGTTAACTATTCTGAAGTACATTCCTAACATTGTAAATGTTCTGATTTTCACTTTATTTTCCAACAGTTTATTGCATAGTTAATACAATGCACCAAGTATTAACTTTAAGTCCTCTTTGTCTCTGGAATTATAGGGAGAAATAACTTCAGTAGAGTGAGACAGTGATCATCCCAGAGAAATATAGATTAAATATGACTTTGTTTTATCATTTTAAGGAGAATAATTGGAAAATTTGTTTACTTTTAAGGGAAGTGGAGAGATGATCATGATGATGATGATCATGAAGATGATGACTTTGCTTATTCTCTAAAACTGATAATGAACTCTTAGGTAAAAAGTAAAAGTAAATATAAAATGTCATATATTAGGGGACGAAATCATATAATGAGCAAAACAGTAAAAACTCATCACTGTTCTTCAATAAATACTTAGTGGCTATGTTCTAGGTATGTGTTTTGTTATTGTATTCTTTAATAATATCTTATTTCCTAAGTTATGTTCCTTAAAAATATTATCAATTACTTAAAAGAAAAATCATATTTAAGATATTGAGAAGTCTAATGAGGTAACAAATTAACTGTGTTGAGTTATTATTAATTTCTCTTGTCATTTAATTCTTGTATTTATATTCAGTCTTTCAAATGAAACATTTGAGTACTTTGCTTAAACCCACTTATAAGAAGGATAATATTCTTCTAATCTTTCAGGTGTATGACCTACATGTACTAATCAGTATTCAATTTAATCGTTTTCCTTGTCTTGATAAAATGAAAATTAAAATTGCCATTTTAAACTTACATGCTCAACATGCAATTATTTATAGCACTGCAATGCTCATAATTGGTTTCAGATTTAAAGAGTTAGTATAGTAAATGCAGTTAAACAAGATTTTTTTTCCTTTTTACAAGTTTTTTCTGACCTTTATTTCTTCTCTTATATTTTTTCAATCTATTAAATAATGTTCATTAGCATCCTAGAATATAGATTTCTATTTTTGACTTGTGTTAGAGCAATTTTGCACAATTATGAAATCATGTCTTGGATGATCTCATTTGAAGATATTAAAAGCTTGTTTAAACTCTTGGATTGTTTTGCTAGGTAAGTAGGGTTAGGCAGTATGACTATTTCTTATTTAATTTTAAAGATATTTCTTTTCTACTCCTGCATATTTTTCTTTTCTTTAATATAAATATGCAATACATTTTTATTTTATAGTTTTAATTTCTAATGTGATTTTGATTGAATACACATTGAATTTCTAGCCATTCATTTATTCATTTAGTTAACACACATTTACTGAATGAATGTTTACTCTGCACTCTATCCCTTACTAGTCATTAAGACAAACAAACACCAAAAAAATATTTAACCAGGCACTATGACACACAGTGGGCTGGGATTTAGCTCAGTTGGTAGAGCACCGCGCTGCAGTCTCTGAGGTCCAGAGTTCAATACCCAGCACTGCAAAAATGGGAGAAGGGCCTGGCAATCTACTCCCAAGGCAATTCTGAAACAGTCAGCCACTGAAAACCCTATGAGGGTCGCTATGAGTCAGATACTGACTTGATGGCACCTAACAACAACAAATGACACACAGTTGTTAATTCCAGGGACTTGGGAGGCAAAGGCAGGAAGATCACAAGTCCCAGGCCAGAAGCAGTCTGTGCAATGTAGCTTAACCTTACCTCAAAATACAAAATGGAAAAGGGGCTGAAAGTGCAGCTCAGTGTATGGCCATTGACAAGCATGCATGAAGTCCTGAGTGTAAAACCGCAATACTGTTTTAAAAAACCAAAAAAAAAAAAAAACCTCCCAAAAAATAAACAAAACTGAAAACAAAAAATTCAATACTTACCTTCAAGATGCTCTGAACATATGAAATAGAAAAGTAAACAGATAAATCAATAGTATAGTATGTTTGGCCTTGCCTTACATGTGCTGCTAACTGTACAATTTGAACAATAATATTTTATTATATCTAAGCAGACTATGTATTAGGACTTTTATAAAACTTACAACCACTTTAACATAATATTTTTAGAATACAAGGAGAGAAATCCCCATTATACTATTATATAACTATATTGTTACTGTTGTCAGGTGCCGTCAAGTGGGTATCCTACTCATAGCTACCCTACATACAACAGGCAAAAACACTACTGTCAGTGCTTCTCTGATGTTCATAGGGTTTTCAATGGCAGATTGATTTTTGGGAGTGGGTTGCTGGGTCTGTCTCCCAAGCCTACAGCATCTGGTGTTCCCAGGCAGTCTCCCATCCAAGTACTAACCAGGCCTGACCCTGCTTAGCTTCCGAGGTCTGACAGGACTGAATACCACAGGGGTATGGCTGCAGGCATAACTATATTAATGCTTGTTAATGTATTTGATGGGTATGATATAGCATACTAAGGCAAATTTTCATCTGAAAGTTGAATTTACTATTAGTTGTACCAATAGAGTATTTTGCCACTGAAAAAAAAATACGGTGTAATTTCTAATCTTTCTCTTTAAATAATCCATTGCCCTTTCAGAAAATGTCTTTGATTTTAATATGTTCCTTTTATGTATATCACAGAGTATGTGAGTAGAAGAGAAGTGTTTCCTAAACTTTAATATGTACAGAAATCGTGGTCACTTGATAAAAATAGAAATTTCTGATTTCTCTCCAAAATTATGGTGTATTTATCCTCAGACTGAATTGTAAAAACTTGTTTTATCACCTTGGAAAACTTAGATTTGTACTGCCTGGCTTAACAATAAAAAGTTAAATAAATAAAACAGTTTTACTTGATGATCTGGGTACATTTTTGTTGAAACCCCCAATAGTGATGACTGCGTGGGTGGAAGGAGAGGAAAGAACAGTGAAACAAGATGAAGACAGGACAGTGGAAAATATGTCACTCAATGAAAAGTCTCCAAAATGGAGGGTAGCAGAGCCTAGGTATGTAACTTTATTAGAAGTGCATCCAGTGTTCACAGCAACACACAGATAAGTATTACACATTAGTAATGAAGCACTAGTTAATATTTCTAACTGATTCTCAGATTCTCCTTGAAACAAAACTTAAAATATCCAAAAGCAAAATTATCTGGCTTCCATATTTTATACAAATTTCCAGAGTACAAATTCCATATGTAGATTAAAAAAAAAAAACTTTCTTAACACTGAGATCGAGAATGCTACAAAAAACAAACTAATCATCTGTTTCATTTCAAAAGTCTAGGTGTATGTGAAAAAAATTTTTGGTACTTATAGATCTCTGAGGACCTGGGTTCAATTACCAGTACTGCAGAAATGGGAGAAGGATGTGGCAGTCCTCTCCCAAAAAACCCACCATTGAAAACCCTGTGACGGTTATTGTGAGTTGGACCTGACTTGATGGCAATTAACAACAACAACATCATAGATACCTGAACCACCTCTAAATAGACAAGTCATTTCTAAAAGCCCAGCATTTAAAGAGATACGTATTATTTCAAATTTTTTCAGATTGTGTTCTAGTTCAAGAACCTGAATCATTCTTTTTGCTATTTTCTCATTCAAGTGAAAAATGTTTTAATCTGTTGTTGTTTTTTCCGTAAACAAACTATCCATACATTCCCACATATATTCCTGCCCATAAGATGCACCAATCTAAAGCTAGCCTGCAGCCGTAGCACTGTGGCATCCAATCCCATCAGATCTTGGAAGCTAAGCAGGGTCCGGCCTGTTTAGTATTTGGATGGGAGACCGCCTGGGAACAGCAGATACTGTAGGTTTGGGAGAAGGACCCGGCAACCCACTCCCAAAGCAGTCAACTATGAAAAACCCTATGAACAGCAGAGAAGCACTAACAGTAATGTTTCGCCTGTTGTACGTAGGTTTGCTATGAGGCAGATACTGACTGGATGGCACCTAACAACAACAACAATCTAAACCTAGCCATAACTACACATGAACAACATTACTTTTTCTAATGATCTTTAAAAAAACTATGATCCTGGATGAAAAATTACGATTTTTGTTTAAGCTGATTATTGGAACTGACCTTTCATGCATAGTTGTATATTTTAAAAAACAAATGCTACTTATTAATTTAATGAAAGTATTCACATTAATAAAAGTAAGGATGCTTCTGTACTGAAAATAATATATTTAGTCTTAAATTATCTGGTCATTTGTCACACTTATACTTGTTCCTATTGCTTGTTTATTAGCTTTCAAGGTTGTGTTTTGAATCTTAAATCCAGATTCTATGAACAATGGAAAATGTAATTACCTGTACTCTCCTACAAAACAAGCTGCTTTTGCAATATCTTCTCTCCTTCAAGCTGCTTCCTCCTCGACCTTCAGCGCCCTCACTAACCTGAATTTCTTGCTGTTCCTTGTATTCATGTGGCTTATTCTGCTGCTGTGATTGAGTATATGCACTGCATGATCTGTCTACTGATTCTCTAATAATCTTTAGATTTAGCCCCATATTCCCTTCTCGATAAAGTAATTCCTGTCTCTTGTCTCCGAAGATAGAAATGGCTACATTGCTTTTTCCCACTCTGCTGACTGTGTATATCTATAGTAGCAGTGAAAATACCTTTGTAGTCCTTGACTGCCTTTTCTCTCCTTCTATTCTATGAGCACTTGATAGTAGGAATTATACTTGATTTAAATCTTTTTCTATAGCACCTTGAAGAAAAACTATGTTGGACAGATGCAGACAACTGCCTAGAAAAGGAATAGGGAGTATCAAACATAAAAGGAGCAAAGGAAATCTTGTTTTCACATGGTAATTATACAACACTGCAGAGTACTAAGAATGCCTAAACAATTCAGTTTGCTCTAAGTTCAGCTATTACATACTGATTCCGTTGTTTTCTATATGGTACAATGATCTGTGTATAGGGAAAGTCTGACCCATCTAAAGGGCAGAGGAATCATACTTCTCATAAATCCCAATTGCGCTCATTTCACCCCTAATTACTACAAACCACTCTTACAAGTAACATTAGATGGGCATGGGTGATATTTTCAAGTGCTTGCCAGAAAATTTGTTAGTTAAGCCCTATACACCAAACATCACAATTTTCACCTTCTTGTATCCCATTAATATGTCATTCTTGAAATAATAAAAATGTTTCAGTTTAGATTCTTGTACATTTTTATAAACTTATCATAAACATGCCACAAGACTTTACCAATCTTGAACATGCTATTCCTAACGTAAGCTTCTCTCTCTAGGATTAATTTACTTATAAAATCTTATAAATGCTAGTATCTTTCTATCCTAAGAAATATGTAATCTTGCATCTTACAAAAATGTCAAAGATATACAAATTACATCTTTTTACTATAACTCATAAAACACAAAATATAAAGTTACAGAAATTACTTTAACGCAATTTTCAACATCTACTAGACTCATAGTAAATAATTCAGTGACCGGTATTATATAAAAGTCTTTTTCATTGTACTTGCTATATATTTTGGCTGTGAGGAAACTTTTCTAATTGACTTTTGGATTTAAAAAGGTTGAGATTTTAAATATATTGTTTTTTCATTAGTTGCCATCATCTCAGGAGTATTATCAGAGTGATTACTTAGGTTATGATATTGGTAGAGTGAAATGGAGAAAGTCTGAGTAATTAATTGATAATAGCAACTGTCTTTTTATGAAAAAAAAAGACTTTCAAAATTTAGAACCTCTGGATTTGCAATCTACATTGATAACATTCATGGCAAATTCCCTCTGGTTCCTGCTTCATATCTCTTCACATGACAAGTTAGTCAGCCTCTGGAATATATATCCTCATTTGTGACACTGAAGACTAAAGGAAATAGCACTCTGACTTCCTGACATCTTTTAGAGTTTCTTTTTGAAACTCTTCTCCTATGTAGCTAAGTACACTCTTCAGTATTCTATGAATCCAGCTTCAACCGAAAGCATCAGACTTGCTTCTGAGACCTGACTGGAAAATGCCACCAATAAATTAGTCTCTAATGTAACAATTAGTTTAATAGAACTGTATAAGTGCCTCTTGCAAGAGCACAGAAGGTTTACTGGAAGCCTGTCCTCAAGTCCTAGATGTGAAAAATGCAGAGAAGCAGGGGAAAAGTAAAAATCTGGTCTAAAGGTTTGATTGTTTTGTTGTGTTTATCTTCTGGGAACTAGTGGGATTACTATTTGGATAGAGCTGAAGGAATCCCTTATTTCCACACTAGACACTGAACAAATTTGTTCTGCCCCGATGCCTCACTGAAAACCTCTGTGTGTTGAAAATGTGACCCAGTACCAAGCTACCTGGCCTGATTCTGAAAGCTTTATTTTCTTGAAGCAGCAATTAATTAGATGCCATTTCTTCCGAGGGGAGTTTGCTGCTTTTCAAAGGTAACTGAATGTAGTTAGATTTAATTGTATAAGCAAAACATATATATTCATATATACTTAGGTTAGAAATGAGTTTCATTGTATATAGTACAGTGTATCAGCTTTGCAGTGTAACAGCTAGCACTCTTGTACTGTGTTCTATTTCATCTGCATGTATTAACTGGCATTCCATCCAGTGTTGTTCTTAATTCCATTATTCAGATATGGAAATCTAGGCACAAAAATATAAGCAAGTTGTTTAGTCTTACTAAACTAGTAAGCAAATTTGTGATTCAAACTCAGACTGCTGATATGAGAGGCCAGATCTAAACTACACCTAATTTCTGCACTCTCCTTTCTTGGATAACTCTTGGTAGTCCTCTTTTAGTTTTTTTTAGGTGGTTGTGCACTGGTACATAGCAGGTGTAAGGGAGTATTTTTGTAAAGCTTTGTATGATAGCTAGTCTAGCCAATAAAATTTATATTTGTTCATGAACAAGTAGTTCACCTCTAACCTGAGGTGATAGCTCTCAACTTTACATAAAAATTACCTGAAGAGATTTTTAAAGATGGTCCCTACTCTTAGAGTTTTTTAATTAGTAGGTCAGAGTTTTGCCCAGGGGATTACTTAAGGAGCAGTCACTTCACGTGAATTTTGATATTGGTGATCCTGAGGAAAAAAGTAGTAATCACTTCCCTGATGGAGCTCACAGTCTAGCAAGAGGGACATACTTCATCTTGGTTGTGTCTCTTTCATTATAAGCAGCAACCTCATTAAATAAATTAAGATATTGGAGAATAGTATACTTCTAAGATTAAGATATTGGAGAATAGATCTTCTAAATGAGACATCAGTGTGAAATATCTTAAAATAATGGATGGCAATGAGACATCACAAATTGAAGGACTAACTACTTAAGTTGTTGTGGTGATATTTCATTATTAACCTGCCTAGATTTGTGACATTCTTATGTAAAATTCACATTCCTACATGAACTGAAAATAGCAATACTTAATTGTTTCCAAAAGATATTTCCCTGTAACATTGGGCCTTCAATAATTAAGTCATGATTAAATAGTAAAAGGGTTGTAAAAACACCTACATCTCCATAAGACCAGGCTTTAAACGTTTTATTCTTAAATCCTCAGTCATGTCTCAGGGTCTTTAAAGAAGTACCTATTTTCAGTAGACTCAGAATATAATGAAAACATGGGAAAGCCATTTAAATTTTAATTATTAAAGATGAATTTAGTAAATTCATCATCATTGAAGATGATATGAAGGAAGTTATTCCAGGGAGAAGAAACAGAATGTACAAATTCACAAGGGTAATGGAGAAATCTTAAGCTGCATACAGGATGCCTCTTAATTATTTTAGAGTTGAGTACGTGTAGGAGTAATTGTTGTTGTTGATAGGTGCCCTAGAGTCATATTAGACTCATAGTGACCCTACATACAACAGTCAAAACACTATTTTCAGTGCTTCTCTATTGTTCATATGGTTTTCAGTGGGGGATTGATTTTTGGGAGTGGGTTGCCAGGTTCTTCTCCCGTAGGAGTAATAGGAGATTAAAATTCTGGAAAAGGAAACAGCTTTCAAAATGTGAAAACACATCATTGTCAGACTAAATTCATAAGTGATGTTATTGAAAGGTTTTCAGCAGGGCATTAATCTTGTCAGATATCAAGTTTGGAACAATGACATGTCTGTGCTCTGTATTTTGAACACCTAACACAATGCTTAGCATGGAGAGGCATTCAGTAAAATTTCATTGAGTCACTATCAGTTAGTCCAAACTCAACGGCATCTAACAAAAACAAGTAACAATTGCATTGAATAAATGCTAGAGAGAAGGAATCCTGGGAACATGGCCACCAGTTAGGACCAGTTAGGCCACCAGTTAGTTATGTATATATATATATATATATATATATATATATATATATATATATATATATATAGCTAATCTCTCCAGAGGAAGATTTAGAGAATTGGACTCACAGCTGTTGAAATAAAATAAAAAATGACATTGTAAAAGGGCTTGAGGGTGCAATATTAAAAACTGATTTAATTTTTTGTTAGAAGAGGGAGAAAAAATATAAAAATTAAACACAATTCCAGGGTTTTGAGCTTAGCTATGATAATGGTACCATTAAAACAGATACAGATATCTGGACAAGTAGTTGGTCTGCTTTTTTATTTACTTGGAGATAATCCTGATGATAGTGTCCAGTACAGAGTTTAAAAGGTGAGTTTCGTGCTCTTAATACAGAGTAGCACTGTGATGTCTGATCCTGTCAGATGTTGGAAACTATGCAGGGTCAGGCCTGGTTAGTACTTGGATAGGAGACCTCCTGGTAACACCAGGTGCTATAGGCTTGGGAGAAGGACCCAGCAACCCACTCCCAAGAACAGTCTACCATTGAAAACCCTATGAATAGCAGAGAAGCACTGACAATAGTGTTTTGCCTGTTGTAAGCAGGGTTGCTATGAGTCAGACACAGACTTGAGGGCACCTAACAACAACAATACAGAGTGGAAGTGGATTGATTAAGTTGATACCACTGTTTTGTGGTGTTTCTGCTCACATGCTATGAGCCACTTCTGAGTCCCATGGCCACACCTAGTGGAAGGGAGAGTGAGTGACCTTCACTGAAAATTAAAAGAGATTTTTGAGAGAACAAATGGAAACTCCCTCAAAAAGTCTCCTTTTCTTTTATTTCCATTTCAACCAAGATATTTTGTAACACAGTCACCCAGGAGCACCATTGTGTAGCTCTCACAGGAAGAAAGAAGCTGAACTTCAAGGTTATGATTAAGTGAATCCATTCTCCATTAGCATTTTTCCAGTGCATTTTATTTTTATATCATATGGTGGTTGCATTTTCTCCATGTGTTTGTTTTCAATGTTGTTGCTGCTACTGCTTTCCACAGAATTGATATATTTAATTAAAACCATAGCTATTTCAGCCTAACATTGGTGTAGTTAGTAAAGACTGCTTTATTTTATTATGATTTTAATTCTTGAAAAAATAATAAAGCTCTGCTGTTTTACACAGATGGACTCTCAAATTTTCTTGCTTCTATTATATACTTAATGCTTCAATAGTTTTGAAGCATATTTTCTGAGTTCATAAAACTTGGGTCATGTTTTCATTTCTCAGATTTAAACAACTATGTTAAACTCAAGTTTCCTTAGTTTATGATTATTATTAGTGTTGTTAGTAGACAGAACACTGAATTTAGAAGATGTGGATTCTTTCATCTTGATTTTCTTAGCAGGAGGCCATTTGTGCCAGTATTAGTATGCAATGGCAAATTTCAAGGGGATCTTCAACTGAAATGTGATAATCTCACTGAACAAACCTTAAATTTTAATATGATTACCAATGGATCCTAGCTTTTCCTTTCTTGAGATTTGGAAAGATGTACTTGCATTATGAAATAATTCATTATGTAATATTTTATAAAATGCTTTTCTTAGTTTCAAATATATAGTAGGGGAGCTACCATTTATTGGGAAACTATTATTTCTATTATTTGTAGAGTTATTCAGGCAATGCAGAAGTTTTCTAGGCACATGTGGAGATTATTCAAATAGATAAAACACCTCAAAACATCTTGTGTGGAAACCTTCTACTTTATTGTATGGATGTTGGAGAGGAAAACACTATTTGATTTAGCTCAAGAAATCATTATGTTCTGGGAATGTGGAGAATTTATTCTGTGAGTTCTAGTCACATAGGACTTTTTGAATTCTACTCCCTTCTGCTTCTGTAGGCTTAGACAAAACTTCTTCCATTGTGACACTTAACTCTGTTAATGGATTCATTCGTTCATTCAACATGTTTGTTGGGCATTTTCCATTTGCCTACTGCTAGTCTGGATGCTACTTTCTCAGAGAAGCCTTCTCTAAGTCACTTCACACTCAAGACTAGATGCGGTTCTCTTAATATATCTTCTTATGGCTTCTTTTTCTTTTCTTACATAACATGTGTCACAGCTTGTAATTAAAGATTTTCTTCGAGATTATTTTATTAAGTAAACTGCATGGGGGCAGGAACATAGTTGGTGGACTCACTTATCATTCTCACTAACCCCAATGACTAAATTTTAATAAATAAGAACATATGCTATGTATACTAGCAAAATTTTTGGTATTCTGTTAGCACATTTTATTTATGCAGTAAATATTTATTAAGTGAATTAATAGATAGTATGAAGATAACCATTACCTATTCTCCTGGTGTTTAAATCTAATGTAAGTGAATCATGTATATATAAGCAGATACGCTGTTGAGACTCAAAGTCAGTGGTTTTGTATTCAACTGGGCAATATCGGCCAGCTCAAACAAAGTTACTTAACCACACTATGACATGACTTCTTTATAAATAAAGCATCAACAGTAGATCACCCTTTTAGAATTGTCCAATTAATTAGACAATGGTTGTATAGCCACATATTGACCACTTAACTAATGAGTAATAAAAGTATGTTCTCTCTGGTTCAACAAATATTTATTGAGAGCTGTAACCAAGACTTTTAACTGTTTCCCACTATCCTTTTGACCTTATTGCATATAAATGGGTTATTAGCTAAGCATCTTTTACCCCAGAATAAAAAGTTAGGTTTTCCAACCTTTTATTCCAATACGTGTGGCTATGAGACTTCCAAATAGCCAAAAGCATATAAACAAAACTGTGAAACAGTGGTTTCTAGGAATCTTTGTTTAAGAGATAGCAGGCTATGTACCCTCCTCTCTTCTTTTCATCCTTTCCTTTACCCTGCTGTGGTGAACTCAGAGCCTACCATTTTTAATCATGAGTTCAAGTTACATACAGTGAGCAGTAAGGTAGAAGTCACCTGGAATCGTGGTAGATGAAACTCTTCTGTCTGGTCACATGTTTACACAGGTTTCTATTTTAAGCCACTGTTAGTTTGGGTTTTCTATCACTCATATCTCAATTAAAACATGTCTCATATGAATCTTCAAATTATCATATTCAGTAATAGATATAAGGCAGAATAGCATAGTGCCATACCAATTTTTAAGTGTAAATTAGAAATGCAAATTCTCATTTTAAAAAACTTTTAAGAGCAGATATGTTTTCAGTTTGCCACAGTAAATGAGAGAGGTCTTCCAGATAGATCAACATAGCAAGAGAAGAAATTATCCTTTCATCCTCCCTAACTATACGCCTCATAATGCCCAAGCACAATAGGCACTCTACCTCCTAGGCCATATCTCTTTTGCTGTCCTCTAGGTCTGGAATAACCATTCAATGCTAGCATGTAAACAAAGGCAGGTCACTTGACCTTGTTATTCCTTGGTTTCCTGCATATAATCCATATTAATTAACATTTTCTCTTTATGCCATGGCAAGTCACTTTTCCTTTTATTTATCATTGATAACATTCTGCTTGGGATTGCTATTTGTTTTTGTGTGTCTTTTCCTCTTTAGATTACAAGTGAGAAGTACAAAGATCTTTTCTATCTTTATATTTTCCTCTGTATCTGCATATTTTTTGTATATTGTAGACATTAAAAACAATAGTATGACTTAAATACATTTAGAGTTTCTTTATAAGAGAAGGATGTGGCAATCCACTCCCAAAGCAAGCCTGAAAGAGTCAGCTATTGAAAATCCTATGAGGGTCACTATGAGTCGGACATGACTTGATGACATCCAACAGCAGCAACAAGAGATTCTTTAGAAGAAATAGTGCATGTGGAATAATAAGAGATAAAGCTGTAAAAATAAGTTATATTGACCATGTCAAAATTGGTGGCTGCTAGTATGAAAATATATGTGTTGTACTTTGGAAAGATGAAGAAATTACTGAAGGTTTGGAAAAAGAGAAGTGACTGAAGAATAAAGAATATCAGCTCAGTTTGGGCTGGGATTTAGCTCAGTTGGTAGAGTGCCACTCTGCAGTCTCTGAGGCCCAGAGTTCCATTCCCAGTACCACAAAAATGGGAGGACATGGCAATCCACTCCCAAGGCAATCCCAAAACAGTCAGCCATTGAAAACCCTATAAGGGTCGCTATGAGTCGGACATGACTCAATGGCACCTAACAACAACAACAACAGTTTAATTTAATTTAATTTAATTTTTAAAAAGAAGCCAAATGAAATTTAGTTTGCTTAATTTTAAATGTACTCAAAATATTATTCAAGTATTTTGTTAGCAGAACTTTTATGTCACTTTTAAACCATGGGAATCATAGAATTTTGGATTCATAAATAGAATTAAAGGGTACTGGGAGACTATATAATTAGTTCTATTCACTTTTCATAAGATTAACTGTAAATCTGGGATTATAGGTATAATTTTGTACAGGTAAAATTTAGTCAGTGGTGAATGTAAAGTAGTTTTTAATCATGAAAAATAATTTGTTTTCTAAATTCTGGTCACACTCTAATGAAATTACAAAAATAAAATAATATTCCTTCATTTAAAAATAATGTGTTCTTTGAGGTTTAGGGGAAATTAAATAAAAATAGTGTGCGACTTAAGGGAAATTTGAATGAAGCTTTACAAAAGACACAGTCTATGAGTTTTTCAAATATTTCTTATATTCCAATATCTCTTCAGCATAATTATTGTAAAATGATGACATTTGTCTTATGTGGTCCTTCATAAATTTCAAACTTAATTTTTACTATACAGAATGATTTGGTAGTTATGAAACTGTTTCTTTGAAAATGTGTGAAAATTACTATCTTTATTATTAAGGTGTAATGAGTTGATTTTACACAAGAGTGCTATGTGAAGAGCAGTAGAAATTTTTATATTTCTCAATATTTTTAACTGAAACTTTATTCAACTATGGAGCAAAATGAAAGACAGAATATAAAATATTAAATTTCAAAGTTTCTGCGTAGCATTTCTGAACACTTTGACCAGACAGGCTTTTTGCACTTAGTACACAAATAAAATTGTAAGAGGCACTTAGAGATTGCCTTTACTAAAAAGCATTACAAATCCCCAAGAGGCATCTGAGGGTCTCAAGCCCTTTTCCTAAACTTGTAGCTGCTTTTGAACGAGGAAGCACAATCATTGACATCATCTTTTCATCTAATTTATTCAAAATTTGTTGTACAAGCTCAGGAAATTGAGAATCATTAGGTTTCATAGACGTAGGAAATCATTTAGATGTTATTTTTTCGATGTTATTGCCATAGAGCTGTAATTTTGCACAAAAATAGGGTAGTAATTTTTATAAATGCTAACATACCTGGTGATATTGAGTCTCAGAGATGAGAACCCTCTTGTACCACTTAGTGAACCAAAATTGCACAAGCAACTACCCTACAAGCCTAATTTTACATAGGTACTGAAAAGATGGGGCAGGGGTTTAGCTCAGTTGGTAGAGTGCTGCTCAGCACTTTCTGAGGATCCAGGTTGGACCTCCAGAACTGCAAAATCAGGAGAAGGATGTGCCAGTCCACTCCCAAAACAATCCCAAAACAGTCAGTCATTGAAAACCCTATGAGGGTAGTTATGAGTGGACAGCATCTAACACCACCACCCCAAAGAGATAAGCACTTGAGCAGAATTAACATGTACAAGGCACAGTTAAATACATCTCTCAGGTCTGATAGACTCGTATGGCACCAGTTAAGTGTTAGTGGTCATCTTTTTGCTGATCAGCACCAATAAAGCAGAGCCTATCTATGGACCCTAAGCATAGTCAGGGATCCTCAATTCCCTGCTTTTGCTTCTCTTTGCTTCTCATCTTTCCAATGTTCTCATAGCACCACCATTATGTCTAACTCCTAATAACAAGAAGTCCCAAACTCAGAAAGTCTCATCCTAGATGTAAGTTTATTGTGAAAAACTATTTCAGAATTATTTACTCAAAAATTAATTCAAATGTTAAAATAATTTAGGGTACTTTACCATCAATATTTTAAGATAATCAGATATTTAAGTGTGGTACCTATAAGGTTTGTAGAAATACAATGCAAATTATAAATTGATACATAGAAATATATAAGCAGGTGGGAGGATTAAAAGATATTACCTCTCCCAAGGAGACTTGACTATAGACTACACTTAATATTTTGTGTCAGGCAGCATTTACTACCAGTACATTATGGAATATTACCAGAGTGGGTCTGTTTTTAGACACCATATTAAAAACTTGTTCTCAGCATGTCTAAAATAAGGTAATCTTGTTAGACCATCTAATAACATTTCTAGCAGGTACCTTTAGATCTACAGTAAGAATTTAAGAATCAAGAGAGGTAGCCAAGTAATAGTTTATTTATACAAAAAAGTTAATCATAAATTTAAATTATTAATATAAACTATGAAATTTAAGTCCTTTGTGCTTTTTCAGAACATATACTGATATAATCAAAGAAAAATGCAATTTAATTTCTAAGCTGTATTTTTTAAATTTATTTTTTGAATTCAGTTGACTCTACTTAGGTTAAACTAAAGCCAAAAAATATGAAGACTGTAGAACATGATGTTATTACTTAATAATAGTTACTATCTCTGTATTTTAGAGACACCTTCTCTTTCTATTCTGCCCTCTTCTTTCTCTTTTTGGTTAATTTATTCACATTACATAATGCTAGGAAACCATATCCTAGAAAACTTGCCACCTTTTGTGCTATAGCATATGTTTGATTTGCAGACATCTTTTGTCTTCAGTGCATAAAAATGAAGAGCATCACAGCTTTCTATTTCCCAGAAGTACCTTTTAGCATTTTATGACGTGATATTTGTTTCTGTCTTGAATTTTAATTGATCCCAAGTTAGCATTTGAAATTTCAGGACACTTGCTACCACTATCAAAAATATTTTCATACATAGAAAGGTAAAGAGTAGTCTCATAACAAAATATGGAAATTCTTCTGTTGACACTGTTCTTTTTTTTTTTTTTTTTTTTTTTTTTTTTTTTTTTTTTTTTTTTTTTTTTGGTATACTCCAAGTAATATACTGAATTAAGAAAACTCAGGAAATGCCGGATTAATGCAGGGTTAATGCCCTACTGACTCTTCACTGATCTGGAAATGGATATGAGCATCAGGGAAATCTGTTTTAGCTAGGGTCAAAGGAATTGGATATTCCATTTTTATTTTTTCTTTTTCATGCACCAACTGTTGTCCTCAGACATACTAAGTTTGAAGTCCATTCAGTGGTATGGTCAAAACAGATGCAAGCATTTATACCGACCCTATAGTTAGCTTCCTTCCCCTTGTGCCTCAGCCAGCTCTGAGAAGTAATGTACCTCTCCATACTTCTCTTAACATTTTTAATTTGATAAACTTAAAATTTTTTCAACAGCACAATCTTCTTTTTTGCTTTTTTCTAGAATGAGTTACTGTATTGACTTTTTTTGTATTTGTCCAATCAAGATCTATTGCTTCTTGGTATGGGCACTGAAGCAACTTAAGAAATATAAATCTCATGAAACACAGCCTCCCTCTGCCCTCTCCCCTTCATAGCATAAGCACATCCCTGAGCTGTGCATTAAGGACATATTTTTCATTTTGGTAGCACCTCTGGGTTTTTGTTTTGTTTTTTTTTCAAAAATATACATTAGAAGTACACCCTTTTTTTCATTGTTTCTAATATACCTTATTGGGATTAGCTTTTTTATTTATTTATTTTCACTTCTTATTCTTACTGTTTCTTCTCTATTTCTATCTATTCTTCACAAGATGCAGAAACAATGACAATGGAGGTATTTTTCTCTCGTCCATCCTTTCTTCCTTTATTCTCTTTTTTTCTGAATCTGTTTGGGTTGATAGACTTTGTCAACAATGATTTCTTTAATTTTTGCACTAGTTGTAAGAGATACCCAGGAAAAAGAAAAAAAAATCAGAACACAACAGACTCAAATATGTACCTCATACAAAAAGACATTTATGAGTGCTGTAGACTACATTAATCTATACTATTCCATCAAACAATATAAAAGCTGAAATATTTAAAACAAAGTAGTTGCAGTTCAATTCATTCCTAAATATAAAGCTGTGAACAACAGAACATACAGAAAAATTCTAGTATGAGCAAGAACCAGCAGAAAGGAAAGGAATACAATATAGTAGGACCTCTTCAGAAACAGGTAGAATTCAGAGGAAACAGTTTTGCCTGGCCAAGACTCCTGTAACAACCAACAGAGTAAAATCCTGGTGGTGTATTGCTTCTGTTGCTTACTGTTTAGTGAATGGGGTGTTTCACTTATATTGGAAGTATTTCCAGGTGCAAGGAGTCATAAAGATATTACAGTTTTTTATCTTTATGTGCATATTTCTATTCTCACCTTTTTTCCAAGAAGATAATTAATTGAATGGTGGTTAGAGGCTGACCACTGCTCAGGGCAGTGCAGGATAGTTGAGCAGCTCTTCTATCTGGGACTTCAGAACTAGTGTTTGTTTAGTTAATACAAACTTTGATTAAAAGAAAATAAGCATTTAAATTCCATGTCATTATTGGATGAACTACACCAATAATCTCATTGTTGAAACTTCAATTCTTTTTTCTTCAACATATTGATGAAGTTTTTCATGTGTATAATCCTGGATTGTACACTTCCCAATATTATAGATTTTTTCGGTAAATTTCTTTTTTGAGGTTTTACAAGCTTTTTCATATTTTCATGGGAAAAGCAATAACCTGTTCCTTTCCCAGTTTATTTTATCAATGAAGTAGCCCCACCTATCCAGAGAGAACACACTCCAAGGCCCACAGGAGATGCCTGAAACCATGAATATTAATGAAACCATGGATATTACTGTGATTTTTCCCTCTACAAACATACCTTTAATAGAGTTTAATTTATAAGTTAGGTACAATAAGTGATTAAAAACAATAACCAGTAACACTGTAGGAAAATTTGTATAAGTAAAGCAATATAAAATTTATGAATTATTTTTTCTTTTATTTTTCATTTAATATTTTCAGACTTTAGTTGACCATGGATAACTGAAATCATAGGAAATTAAACTGTGGGTCAGGGAGCACTACTGTATGTTTAATTAAGTCACATAATTAGAATAACAAGTACAACGTATAAAGAAATACAATAGGTTGGGGAACAAAAACAAAACTGTCTCTTGGCCAGTGTACAACTCAACTGGAAACAACAAAAGAGAGTGGGCTGACAGAACAGTACAGTGTGCCAGGCTGCGTGGGTCAGCAAGTGTGTCTAATAGTGTGAATAGAGTCCTTGTTGACTATGTTGTTGGTGATATGGAGGTTCTCAAAAATTGTATTACTGCCACAAGGACTAGTCATATCAATCCATAGTGTACACACTGTCTGAGTTAGTCTTTATATCGTAAAACATCTCAAAATCCTTCCTCCTCAAATTCATGATGCTTTCCAATACCTAAGCCTCTGCAAAGACATTAATACTGTATTTGATGGAATTTCTTATAAGATAATGTGAAAGACACAGGGTGTTCCAATTCTTTGTAATCTTTTAACTAAACTTTTTAAATAGAAACTTTTGGTGATGATGTGTCTGTCTATATTTTTAAGCCCTTTAAGTGACATCTTTGCAATCTAAATCATAGGAGATAATATTGAGAACTGGCTAGGAGGCTCATGGTATTTCTTATATCACACAATGCAGATAATTACCTGTTCTTTTTGCCTGAGGTGTGGTTGTATTGTCAGTGGCAACCAAAATCCCTGCTAGGATTATTTTCATAGTGACCAATGAAAATGTACTTATTTGAGATAGGATGAAAAAAAAAAAAAAAACGAAACTGTTTTCCTTCTCTCACTCAACAGAACACTCTATTTCTGGTCACTAGAATGTGTGGAATTACTTCTCATCACCAACCAGTTTTCCAGAGGACACCAGGGAGGGTTCCTATTGTTTATCTTTCATATATATATATATATATATATATATATATATATATATATATATATTGTTTCTGACACTAAACTGAGGTAACTGAGGTACTTAAAACTTCTCAGATGGAAGGCTGAGACAAAAAGATCACCTCCCCCATCAAATACTAGTTGCAAGGAGTAACTTCTCAGACTAACTGGCTATAAATCCAAGTTCCCACTACTCTTCCTTGGGTTTGAAGAATTTACTAGGAATGCTCATGGGACTTAGTAAAAAACTATGTTCATTAGGTTATTATGAAGTGTATTAGAAAGAATATAGATGAGCAGCCAGATGAAGACTTGGGTGGAATATGAGAGAAGGAACATGAATCTTCCTTGCTCTCCGTGGCACAGTGAAATCCCCAACCCCAGGAACCTATTCAATGTGTTCAGCAACCTGAAAGCTGTCTTTAGGGGTTTATGCAAACTTCATTATATAAAAATAATTGATTAAATCATTGGCCTCTGATGATCAACTCAACTTGCAGCCCCTCTCCTCTCCCTAGAAGTTGGGAGGTGAAGCTGAAAGTCCCAATCCTCTAATCACATATTTGGTTCCCTTGGCAAATAGCCTCCTTCCTGAGACTAACCAAGAACCCCAGAGTTATCTCAATAGGATAAAAGGTGCTCCTATCACTTAGGAAATCACAAAGGTCTTAGGAGCTCTTCCAGTGCCAAGAACCATGGACAAAGACCAAATGTGAGAACAAGATGCTCCTAGCACTCCTATCTACAAGGGTTTTTAAAGCTTTGTTTGAGGAAGCAGGAGCACAGTAAGGTATCTCATACCAGGGAACAAGTATAAGAAAATAATTTATAGGTAACTGTATTTGCATCAGAGGGCCATACTGAAGTCATTTTCCTTGAGAATAGAGAAGTAAGGAGGAGAAATAAATGACTACTTCTCCCACTTATTACATCACATATCAGAACTGACGTTGAGGGCACCTCCCTATTTCAAAACACATTATTGTCATTGGTCTGAGCAAGATATCTTTTCACTTAATATTAAATTGTTACTCGTTCTCCACTTTCCTTCCAATTCCTCTTACATTTAAATTACTCCAACCTAATAGAGTTGATGTGAAAACTTTCACTTCACTTTCTCTGTTCATTTAGAAACATGAATTATTGGAAAATACATGTTTTATATTTTTAAGACTTTTATTTTTAATTAGCATATATTCATTGTTGTAAGAGGTTCCATCATGACATTTTTATACACACACACACACACACACACACACACACACACACACACATATATATATATATATATATATATATATATATATATATATATCATGTGCCATATTACCCTCTCCTATCCCCCATCCTTCCTACTGGTCCCCTTCCTCTACCCAAATAGTCCCCCATTCTACTTTCATGTCTCATTTTTTTTTTCTAAATTTAGATTCCATCTATCAGATAAAATCTGTGATATTTGTCTTTCTGAGTATGGCTTATTTCATTTAATGTGATGATCTCCAGGTCCATTGATTATCCTGCAAATGACATATTTTCATTCCTCTTTATGTCTTAAAAAATGTCACTGTGTATATATACCTGACTTTATTTATCCATTCATCCATTGATGGATACCTAGGCTTATTCTATAACTTAGCCATGATAAATACTGCCATAATAAGCCTGGACCTGTAGTATGTTGATTTAGATTCCTTCTGATTTATGCCCAGTGATGGTATGGCTAATCATGTGGTAGTTCTGTTTAAGATTTTTGAAGAACATCTTTACTGATTTCCATAATGGCTACACTAATTTCCATTCCACCAACAGCGCAGGATGTTTCCCTCTTCCCACATAGTCATCAGCATTAGTTGTTGTTTGTTTTCTTGATGCTAGCCATTCTGATTGGAGTGAGATAGAATCTCAATATAGTTTTGATTTCCATTTCCCTGATGGCTGAGGATGTTGAACATTTTTTCACATGTGTATTGGCCATTTATATTCCTTCTTTTGAGAACTATGTGTTCAATTGTTTTGCTTATTTATTGATTGGATTATTTGGTCTTTAGAGTTTAACTTTTTTGAGTTATTCATATATCATAATATGTTTTAGACTTACATTGATGGTATTGTATACATTTCATTCCATTTTCTCTTTTTCTCACATTCCTATGATTTTTATATATCTACCTGACTCAACAGCATCCAACAACAAACAACAACAACAACATGTATAAGTTCAGGTCAACACTTCTGATACTTAGAGAATACGTCTATGGTTTGAAAACTCTTATAGACACATATGCACGTGCTTGCACCCACTTATACATTATTTGTGTGTATGTGTGTGTGTGGTGCTGAGAATCCAACCCAAGACCTCTTACATGTTAGGCGAATGCTGTACTCCTGAGTTGCACCTCCAGCTTGTTAGTTGTTAGGTGCCATCGAGTCGGTATCCAACTCATAGTGACCTTATAGGGTTTTCAATGACTGACTGTTTCAGGATTACCTTGGGAGTGGATTGCCAGGTCCCTCTCCCAATTTTGTGGTGCTAGGAATTGAACTTGGGACCTCAGAGACTACAGTACAGCGCTTTACCAAATGAGCTAAATCCCAGCCTACACCTCCAGCTACTGTATTTTAATTCTCTATTCCTCTGGTGATGCCTGCAGTCATACCACTGTGGCATCCAATCCCATCAGATCTTGGAAGCTAAGCAGGGTCGAGCCTGGTTAGTACTTAGATAGGAGACAGCCGGGAAAGACCAGGAGCTGTTGTCTTGGAAGAGGGACCCAGCAACCCACTCCCAAAAAAACAATCAGGCATTGAAAACCCTATGAACAGCAGAGAAGCACTAGCAATAGTGTTTTGTCTGTTGTACGTAGGGTCACCATGAGTCGGACACTGACTCAATGGCACCTAACAACATTCCTCCGGTGATAGCTAATATAAACCAATTTTACATAAATTTGTGTCTACATTTCTCTTGAAAAATGATGCAACTTTTTCAAGGAGAAATACCTAGAAATAAGGGATTTTAATTTTACCAACAACTAAAAATGGAAATGACTTATAGCTTATGCTGCCACTAAAAGCAACAGAATACTTCATCAATATGTGATAACTGACATTTTTGTTTTGCCATTCTCTTGGCTTATCTCCTTATGCCATTTGTATTACTTAAAATAATAATTCATGTTTAGGTAGTACCATTTCTTTTCTCCAAATTGCCTTTTAATATCCTTTGTTCCATTGTTTACAGGCTTTTCTGTTCCCTTTGGGATGTGTTTGTATTTGTGTGTGTATACGTTTTTGTGATTTGAATGTACTCTTGTCTATTTCCTGTCAGTACTTCTCAACAGAAACTACGGTTCATATGTCCCTTATGATAACAGGGAGTTCTTAAGATCCATTCAGAAGGTTCATAACTCAACAATTTCCATAATATTTCTAAGATCATCTTTGCCATTTTTACTATATCAATATTTGTACTGATGTCGCAGGCAGAATGGTCACCTTTTAGCAAAGATCAAGATAGTGGCATCAAACTGTACTAGCTGTCATTGAATCATCTCTATCATGGACATATATAAGTGAGAAAACTATATCCAATTTATTTAAGAATGTCCTTGATGAACCAGTAATGATAATTAATTTTATTAAATGCCAATCCTCATTAAGTCTTTCATTCTCAGTATGACAAATTGGGAATTACAGATAAAGGACTTCTGCTCAGTACAGAAGTGTAATTTCATCCCCAGAAAAAGCACTTGTGAGATTGTGAGAATTTTGGTATGAATTCCTCCTCCCCACTCTTACAGCATCGCATTTGTTTCAAAGAACTAACAGATAAACTGTAGCTATTCATATGTGGGTATTAGTCAGAGTGTTTCTTGAAAATGAGCAAAATAATTTTGCTACATATGGAAAATAGCTGATAGTATTTGTTGCTGTTATAAAATTAGAAATTTCGAGTGAAAATTAGAAATTAGAAAACATAAATATCTGTGAGTTTGACAGCTTCTAATAAAAAATTCTGATGAAATTCCTGGTGATAATAATTATTGTAATTTTTGATGCTATATAATAAAATGTGTCATCAGTTAAAGAATCTGCATACCTCAGTAGCCCAGTATATTCCAAATGACCAATGCATGATTTTACAAAACCATGCAGAGGAAAATGATCCATTGAAAATGTAAGACTGATCAGTGGATTTTAACATAAGCCATAGGAAAAGCTCATTGAAAGATTTTGGATTTCACACAGCAACTAAAATTTAAGAAACTACTTTTGTCTCAAGTGCCCTCACACATGCCTGTAATCCCAGCTACTGAGGAAGTTGAAACAGGAGGATCATGAGTTTGAGTCCAGAGACAGTCTGCACAACCTAGCAAGACCTTGTCTCAAAATACAAAACAAAAAAGGGTGTGGGAGTACAGATCAGTGGTGGAACATTTGCCTACCATGTTTGAGGGCCTGGGTTCAACCCTCTAGTAATATGAAAGGAAGGAAGGAAGGAAGGAAGGAAGGAAGGAAAGCAGGCAGGCAGGCAGGCAGGCAGGGAGGGAGGGAGGGAGGGACTGACGGGGAGAGAGAAAGAGAAAAAAAGAAAATAAACTACATTTTTCGAAATTTAAGAAACAAACTTTTCAAGTTTTGTTGTAGTAACAAAGAATAAGGTCCACAGTTATCTGGACACATTATTAAAATGACTATTGATGACAGACTCAGTGGCACATGTCCGTAATCCTAGCAGTTCAGGAACCTGAGACAGGAAGGTCTTGAGTTTGAGGCCAGAGTCGGCTTGTGTATCTCAGCAAGACCCCATCTCAAACTAAGAAAAAAAAAATTAAAATGGGCTGGGATGCAGAACAGTGGTGGAGCACTTGCAAACTATACATGAGATGCTGGATTCTACCCTCAAGTACTGCAAATTAGTGAATTAATTAATTAATTGCTTTTCCCACTACATACCTGAATGAAGCTAGATTTTTTTGCACTTACTTAATCCAAAATGAGGTATTGCAATAAAATGGATGCAGAAGTAAATATGAGGACATGTCTTCTCTTAAGCCAAATCTGAAAAAGATTTGCAAAAATAGAAAATAACCCCACCTCAGTGAATTTTTTTTTTTTCCTGTACTGGGAGCTCTGCCACTGTAACCTTAGACATGAGCAATGTTACCCAAGGTGGACAGGTTTTCAGCTGAGCTTCCAGACTAAGACAGACAAGGGAGTAGGACCTGGAGAGCCACTCCTGAAACAACTAGCCATTGAAAACCCTATGGATAACAAAGAAACACTGTCAGATATAGTGCCTGAAAATGAGGCCCCCAGGTTGGAAGGGACTCGAAAGACTACTGGGAAAGAGTTGCCTCCTCCAAGTAGAGTCTACCGTGATGAGGGAAATGGAGTAAAACCCCAGGGTGCTCAACATGATGTTGCGACATGACTCAAAATGAGGAGAAACAACTGTAAACATCCATTAATAATTGGAACATGGAATGTATGTAGTATGAATCTAAGCAAGTTAGAAATTGTTAAAAGAGAAATGGATCGCATAAACATTGACATTCTAGGCATCAGTGAGCTAAAATGGACTGGCATAGGCCATTTTGAGTCAGACAGTCATATGGTCTACTATGCTGGGAATGATAAACTAAAGAGAAATGGGGTTGCATTCATCATCAAAAAAGACATTTCAAGATCTGTCATGAAATACA
>VMDO01014997.1:0-52632 GCA_007922755.1 Pedetes capensis | reverse complement strand
GAGGAGGAGGAGGAGGAGGGGGAGGGGGGGGAGGACGAGGAGGACGAGGAGGAGGAGGAAGGGCTGGAGGCAGCAGCTTAGTGGGCCTGAGGGCCTGGGTTCAACCCCCAGTACCCCCCAGTACCGCAAAACAAAAACAAAAGCAAAAAAATTTTACACTTTCCTTTTACTTTCTTGCCTTGCAGGATAGTCTGCATACAAAGAGGAGTTGTAGGCAAATTCTTAAATGTCTATATTTAAAGCTAAATAATAATCTTCAGTTTATGCTGATTACTCAGTTTGTATTTTCTGAACATGTCAAGGACCCAGAAATAGAAATAACTTATTTCTTACATAAATCATTATTAGTTACTGCATGTAGAAGCTACTGTATAAATAAGATCAGTCTATAAATTCCAGGTATCGCCTAATTGTACTCCATTTGGCACTTTAGAAGCTCTTAAACTGAATAAATCATAATATATTCCCTCCGTATCTAGGGACTTGGAATTTTCTGGATGTCTTGTACTCTCCTGGATATAAGCCAAGTTATTGAAATTAGGATAATTTAAGATTTGAATGATCTAAAAAAGGAAGTCATGAGGGATGAGAAGATTTTACATTTTCCTTAAAAAAGTCAAGCAAAGTTCCCATCAACAGAAGAATGGATAAAGAAATTTTGGTACATATACACAATGGAATACTATTCATCAATAAAAAAAAAAAAGAAATAATGTCATTTGCAGCAAAATGGATGGAATTGGAGAAAATTATCTTAAGTGAAGGAACACAAGCCCAAAAAGAGAACTACCACATGCTCTCACTCATATGTGGGAGCTGAATCAAACTAAAAGAGGGAAAAAATCCTATACATAAATTGGAACATAATAAAAAGCTCATGTAAACTTAGCGGAGAAGGGCCAATTTAAGGAGTGGAAAGAAGGAGGGAGGGATCTAGCAAAAGGAAGCAATGATGGGAAAAAATGGGAGTGGGAGGAGGGCTAAGGAGGAGCGAGGAATGAGGGAGAGGTCGACCTCAAAGTAAACAGCCCAACTTTAATAGTTCAGGAAATAATAATAATAATACCAATAATACCAAAGGGTGGCAATAATGCAAACAGACTAGAATACTCATGTAATACTGCTGAGAGTGTAAAAAGATAGATCACTATAGAAAAAAGTTTGGACTTAAATCAAAATTGGGATACACGTATATAGATAAGCCCACAAAAAGACATATAAGTAGAAAGGAAGCCATTGGTGGGAGGTTGGGGATGGGGGAGGAGGGGCATGAGAGGGTAAGGGGCGGGTTATGTGAGCAATGTACAATGAAACACATATATGGAAATGTCACAGTGAAATGCATGTCAGAATGAAACCCATTAAATTGTACATTTAAAATTTCTAATTAATAAAAGAAAAAACTTTTTTTTTCCTGCAGTACTAGCAGCTTAAACTTAGGGCCTTATACTTGCTAAGCAAGTGCTATGCTGCTGAGCTGCACCCACAGTCCCTTATTATTTTGAAATAAGGTCTCACTAAATTACCCAGGCTGCCTCTGGCCTCAAACTTGAAATCCTCCTTCCTGAGCCTCCCAAATTGTTGGGATTATAGGTGAGTGCCATGGCACCCATCCTGAAATCTTTTTTTGTTTTCCCTTTTGAGACTGTTTTATTCTGTCCTTGGATTTAATTATGTCTTCTTCATTTGATCTTTCCAGCTATTTTTCACATTAATCTCTTCCTTCTGTCTCTCTCTGCCTCATATTTGTTAGTCATACAACTGTGTTTACATTTATTTATTCACTCATTCATTCACTCACTCATTGTGGTGCTGGAGATTGAACCCAAGACCTCATACATGGTAGACAAGTGCCCTACCACAGCCTACCCTCTTCTTTCATGTATAGCTCATAACTTATATGTTGAACTAAATGGCTTATTTCTTAGTTATATATCATCTTAGTTTTTTTGGTAAATGTTTGACACTGTGAAACTTTGTTTACTTCAAAAAGCACAACTTGGTAAGTGATTCATTTTCTTGAGACTCCTTTCAGTTCCAATTCTAGAGGCTGCTGGAAGGTAGTAATAATACCTGTATATTGGAGCTCAAAATTAGGATATTTATATAATAGTTGAGAGGTTGCCACATGATCATCTTTTCAAATATATCTAGTTTCTTTTAAAAGACGTTTCTATTAAAACATTATTGGTATTGATTGCTTCATTAATTCAGGAAATATGCAACAAAAATCTCCAGCCATATTACATAAGATGTGGGGCTCCTGTGGAATGTACACCCCTTTTTAAAAATATTATAATCTGCATTTAATAGTTATATACATGTTGTATCTTAAGTTCTTAAAACCAGAGGCTTAGACATTATGGGAATCTTAATAAGAAATCAAATTCTGCTCCCTACCCTAGAGTCAAAGCTACCCAAAAGACGTGATAGTCTTCTCTTTCTTTTTTGATGTTGAGAACTGATTCCACACACACATATTTTAATTGTTTGGTGCAACTGACTATGATTAAATTTTTCATAGCATTAATGTGTTCAGATATCAACAAATGGTTTTCTTTCTCTGATTCTTCGGGAAGATGGAGAAAATGTGGTCAATAATTGTTTTCTAACAGTACTTCATCATATGATTGAGGGGAACTATAATGTGGCTTATCATTATTTACATACTATATTGAGTGGTGTTTTCAAATCTAATAGAAACTGGAATGGAAGAGTTATGAATTTAGGAGAAACTGTAATTCAAATTTGGAATTTTGATCTTTTTCTGGGCTAGTAATATAAAGTCAGGCATATCATAGTAACAATAAAAACTCAAACCTGGACATGATCTGGTGTATATAATACCAGCACTCAGGTGGCCAAGGCTGGAGGGTTGCAAGTTTGAGGCCAGCCTTGGCTACAGAGTAAGATCATATAAGCTAAAACAATAACAACAAAAACCCTGTAGTATACTGTGTTGTCACCATTTCTGAATATAGGCATTCAATAAATTATGTGATATAAATAACATATGATTATTTCAGTAATTTGAAAATTAGGCAGGTATTTTCATGAATTAAGCAAGCATTTACAATCAATAAACACTTTCTTATAAAAAAAAACCTTCATGTTAAGTGATTTTGTCCAATTATAGGCTAATGTCCCAGCCGTACCACTGTGACATCCGATCCCATCAGATCTCAGAAGCTAAGCAGGATCAGACCTGGTTAGTACTTGGAAGGGAGACTGCCTGGGAACACCAGGTGCTGTAGGCTTAGGAGAAGGACCCAGCAGCCCACTCTCAAAAACCAATCAGCCATTCAAAACCCTATAACTAGCAAAGAAACACTATCAATGGTGTTTCATCTGTTGTACATAGTGTTGCTGTGAGTTGGACATTTACTGGACAGCACCTAACAACAATAATTGTTGTTGTTGTTAGGTATCGTCGAGCTGGTATCCGACTCATTGCGACCCTACATACAACAGGCAAAACACTATTGTCAGTGCTTCTTTGCTGTTCATAGGGTTTTCAATGGCAGATTGATTTTTGGGAGGGGGTTGCCAGGTCCTTCTCCCAAGCCTACAGTATCTGGTATTCCTTGGCGGTCTCCCATCCAAGTACTAACCAGGCCCAACCCTGCTTAGCTTCCAAGATCTGACGGGATCGGATGCCACAGGGCTACAGCTGCAGGCAACAACAATAATAGGCTAATGTAATCATTCTGAGCACATTTAAAGAAGCTTAGCCTAAGCTAGGATGTTTCATAGTCTAAGTGTATTAAATTGATTTTTAGTTTATGGTATTTTGAGTATACACCCTTGTAAGGGGAGCTGGATAATAGACCTCAATAAAGAAGTCAACAGGAGACCAAGTGCCATCTTCCAAACCTGTAGTCCCAGCAACTTGGGAAGTGGAGGCAGGATAACAAGTTCAAGGCCAGAGGCAGACTGTGTAACTTAGAGAGATCCCGTCTCAAGATGGAAAAATAAACAAGGGGCTTAAAGTTGCAACTCTACTTGCAAAATTTGCACCAAAGCCCTGCGTTCAGTCCCTAATACTGGTGGGGGGTGGGGAAATTAATAAGAAATTGTTGTTGTTAGGTGCTGTTGAGTTGGATCTGACTCATAGTGACCCTGTGTATAACAGAATGAAATACTACCCAACACTGTGGCATGCACACAGTCTTTTTCTGTTTCAAAGCACTGTTGTAGCCACTATGTTTCTTCTCATTTTTAGTTATGCACATTAGCAAAAGGAAGTCCTTGGGGCTCCATTTCCATCATTAATGTCAACTGTACTTTGAGGAGGTGACTCCTCAGTTCTTTCTTGAATGTCTTCCAGCCTGGAGGGTGAGGGAGCTCAATTTAGCAGTACTTCTCTGCTATTCATAGGGTTTTCAATGGCTAATTGTTTTATGAATGGGCTGCCCGATCCTTCTCCCTAGTCCATCTTAGTCTGGAAGCTCAGCTGAAACCTGCCCACCATGGGTGACCCTGCTGGTATCTGAAATATCAGTGGAATAGCTTAAAGCATCAAAGCAACACGCAAGCCCCTACAGCACAACAAGCTGGCAGACACATGAAATTATCAGGTGATAATTGGTGCTAAGCAGAAAACTAAGGCAAGGTGACAGGGTGATGACTGGTTACCTACCTTACATGGGAAGATCGAGGAAATCTGGGAAGAGTCTCCTGGGACATTTAATTAAGACCTGAGGGAGCTACCCCAGCACAGAGCAGAGGCCAAGCATTGCAAGAGGAGTTGGAATCACACAGTCCTAAGTATGAGATCTTTCTCCCCCCATTTTAATTCCTTCCTTCCTTCCTTCCCTCTCTCCCTCCCTCCCCTCTCCCCTTCCCTTTTTCTCTCCTCTCTCTCTCTCTCTTTCTTTCTTTCCTTCTTTCTTTCTCTTTTTCTTGACAGTACTTGAGTGAACCTAGGGCCTTGCACATATTTTGCAACTGCTCCATCACTGGGCTGTACCTCTGGCCCACTTTTTATTTTCTTTTATCTTGAGACGAAGTCTTGCTAAATTATATAGGCTGCCTGTGGCTTTGAATCTGTGATCCTCCTGCCTTTGTCCCACAAGTCACTGGGATTATAGGGATGAACACTACTTCTGGGTAGTTTGGGATGTTTGTGAATGATGGAAGACTACAAGAGAGTAAGGAATAACTAGGAGCCATGTCAGGATGGGCTTTGCAAGCCAGGGTCAGAACTTTAGTTTTATTTTGAGTACAGTGGGAAGGTTTTGGAAAGCTTAAAACTAAAAGAGAACATTGTGGTAGGATTTACAATTTTAAAGGTGGTGCTAATGTTATTTTTTAAAAAAGCATTTTAATACATGCCATAGCCTTTATCAGTATTAAGATTAATATAACGTACCATGAGCTGGGCATGGTGGTGCATGCCTGTAATCCCAGCAGCTGGGGAGGCAGAGGCAGGAGGATCGCAAATTTGAGACCAGAGGTAGTCTGCATAACTTCGCGAGAGCCTGTCTCAGAAAAAGTAAAAAAAAAAAAAAAAAAAATTGGGCTGGGCATGCAGCTCAGTGGTCCAGCACTTGCAAAACATGCAAGCATGAGGCCCTGGGTTCAACCCCCAGTACCACAAAAAATATAAATAAATAATAAATAAATAAATAAATAAATATATGTATATATATACATATATACATATATATTATATATAATGTACATAATTTAAGCATTTATGGCTTGAGGTAATTAGACTATTATTAATATTCCCTACTTCTATAAAAAATCATAACATAATATAAATTGTGACATGTTGAAACCTTTATGTAAATATCTATTCTTTTCTTTCAGATAGTTTATATGAGGTGGTTTCACAAAAATAGGATCTTAGATCCAATGATGAGAATATTTTTCTTGAGTACTGAATATATCCTGCTAAATATCTTTCTAAAAGGCTGATACCAGTTTCTGATTTCCTTTGTGATATATGAAAATATAATTTCTTGTAATGTTACCAACATTAGAAATCATTGCAAATATCATGTTAATTTAACAAGGAAAACTCCAAGTGATTACACGTGCACTACATACTTAACATAAGATGAAATACTAATTAGGGTAAGAAATTAAAAGGGAAAATTTCTCTATAAATTATAACTTATTTCAGCTTAAATTTATATAATTTATCTCTTATCAGTTGATATTTGCCTTAACAGTGCTATCCTGATCTAGTTAATATACATTATGCTGATTTTAGATCTTGGAGAGTAGTCTGATTCTTGGCAATTCACATATAAGGAAGCATTTTGCACATTTTTTTTTCTCTGAAACTTAGCGCTATAATTTGGCAGAAAGCTTTAAACATTGTTGTTGTTGTTAGGTGTCATGGAATTGGGTCTGACTCATAGCAACCCTGTGTACAACAGATGAAACATTCCCTGACACTGTGCTACGTCAAGCACTATGTCAGTGCTTCTTTGCTATTCATAGGATTGTTTTTTGGGAGTGGGCTGCCATGTCCTTCTCCCAAGCCTACAGCACCTGGTGTTCCCAGGTGGTCTCCCATGCAAGGACTAACCAGGCCTGACCCTGCCTAGCTCCTGAGAGCTGATGGCATCACATGCCAAGGTGGTATGACTGCAGGCCACTTTAGACTTAGTGCTTTCAAATACTTTTCCAACTGTAGGTCCTATGAGCAAACAGTCTACCTTTAGGTGAGTCCCACCCTTTGTTATTTTTTAAACTTTCTTTAAGTTGATATCAGAATGAAGAAATAATTCCTTACTGTTTGCTTTCATGTATTTAAGTCATGAGCTCAAATATAATTGACAAAGTGATCATATTATTTGCTCATGCACCACAGAGTTCAGTTACCAAGAAATAATCTTCTACCTAGTCATTACAGTTGAAATTCTCTTTCAAATTGCAACAAATACATACTATTGCATTATTTGGTGACCTCTTTGCTGTTGCCAAAATTTCTTATTAGTACATTGCATTAAATTGGTAACTCATACAGTAATTTTCAAGCCAACATATTATTTCCTTTTAAAAATGCTTTAAATACAATATTTTTCCTTTAACTTTCAAATATTTCATATGTTTAAGCATTTCCTACCCAACTGTTTCACAAAGACCCTGAGTATATAAAGTATATATTTTGTTCAAAATGTGTGTCCTGTAGAGTATGTCAAACTTAGTAAATAGCTGTTGGTTGTGCAACAGTTATAAAATAGGAAAGAAAGAAGTTAAATTATCCCTATCTTCTGGTAATATGATTCAATACTTTAGAAACCCTAAAAACTCCACTAGAAGACTCTTAGATCTGATAAACACTTTTCAGCAAAGTAGCAAGATACAAATTCAACATAAAAAAATTCAAATTTTTTTTAGACACCAACAAAAATTTACTGAGTAAGAAACCAGGAAAGCAATCTCAGTCACACTATCCTCTCCCAATAAAATACCTAGAAATAAACCTAACCAAAGATGTGAAAGACCTCTATAATAAAAATTATAAAATACTGAAGAAAGAAATTGAAGCCAGGAGCTGTGACACAATCTATAATTCCAGTGATTGGGAAAGCTCAGGAAGGAAGATCATGAGTTTGAGGCCAGAGACAGCCTGTGCAAATTAGCAAGGCACTGTCTCAAAATAAAAAGATAAAAACAGACAAGGTCATGCAGCTCAGTGACAAGCACTTGTCTAGCATGCATGAGGCACTGGGTTTCCCAATATGGGAAAAGAGGCAGGAGGCATGTGCTAGAGAGAGGGGGCAGAGGTGGAAAAGAGGGAGAGAGAGAAAAAATAAGAAAGGAATATTGTGCATGCGTGAGCGAGCAAATCTTTACTAGGTATTCATCCAACAGAAGACTAAAATCTAGAGTACATAAAGAACTCAGAAAAATAAACACCAGAAGAAAAAATAGTCATCTCAATAAATGGACAAATGAACTGAAGTGGACCAGTGGGAAGGGAGAGGGGGAAATGGTGAGTAATGGTGGGTAAATATGATCAAAGTATCTTATATACATGTATGAAAATGGCATAATGAAACCCACTATTGAGTATGATTAATATACACTAACAAAAACTTATATATTTTAATATATGTATAAAACATTAACAGTATAATTACTGGCATGTGTGTTGCAAACAATCCTGAGAAATAAAAAAAGAATCATTCCTTTTTCCTATTTGAGAAAGGAACATTCCTTGCCTAATTATTAACTTTAAAAAGTATAATCTTTGAGCTCCAGGATATTAGAGAATTTTATCCTTTCTCAAATATTTGCCATCTGAACTGAATTGACTTTAAGAACAAAAGCAACTCTTAGTTCTCTTACTCTCTCTCTAAATTTCCTTTAACTTCTGAGCAGTCATTTTAAAGGATTGTTGTTGTGATGGCACCAAATCAATGTGCAGTGGCCATGAGAGCTCAAAGCACAGTTCCAGGTTATCTGGGGATCCACCCTGGGCTCTATGGCTGTGATCAGCACCATAAGCAATACAGTGGTATGTAGAACTAACAGCCCACCTCCTGCTTTCTCCTTTGCATACATTCACCCAGAAAATAAATTTGATGCAAAGGGAAACATTTTGAGAAGAAGACTGAAAAAATTCTTTTGAAAAGTCATAAAGAAGGTTAAAATCCATCCATCCATCATACATACATACATACATAAATCTGGAGTAGGAATCAGTTAAAAATCCTCTATGAAGTATAAAACACTTAGAGAATAAGATAATAAACATTTAAAAACCTAACTCTTAGAACCAATAGTTTAAAAAAAATAACTGGCACGGTGGCAGATGCCTGTAATCCCAGTGAGTTGGGAGGCAGAGGCAGGAGTACTACCAAGTTCCAGGCCAGAGGCAGCCTTTGTAATTTAGGGAGACCATGACTGAAAAATAAAAACTAAAAACTGGGCTAGAGGTGCAGCCCAGTGGTAGAGCACTTGCAAATGCGAGGTCCTGGGTTCAACCTCCAAGTACTTCAAATAAAAATAAATAAATAAAAGATATACTTGATATCAGATGATAAAAATTTTACTCCAGGTGGAGTGCTAGAATAGATTTCTGTTATTTTTAGTTAGTACATTTAAAATTTATATCATTTTGCTGAATGTCAAGCATATAACCAAACATAAAATAAAATAGAACAAAATAAAATAAATTTCAGAAAGCCAAACTTTGAGCTATAGAAAATAATGTTCTCATTTTTGGAAAGCATCATGTTTCTCTGAAATTTAAGAAGTATCCATGACCTTTTATTTCATAACTTTATCTCGCTTTAGAATGGTAGTATATTTCTCTAATCTCTTACCCTATCTTTATTTGTGTAAATGTTAATGGGGATAATTTTCTGATGGTTTTGTCTCCATTTTGGAAACAGTTCAGGGAAATTTAGAATACTTTCCACAGGGCCAGAAGCACAAATAGAATGGTATGATGTTCATACAAGAAGCATAGAAATGGGACCAAAATAATACCTTAATTCAGAGTTTAAACCAGCAGCATGTCAGTTTTGAAAATGAACTATAGTGGAAATATGTATAAAAATATTTTATTGTCTTAGTCCATTCAGGTTGCTATAACAAAATATCATAGACTGATCAGTTTATAAACCACAAAAATTTATTTCACAGATTAGAGGCTGAGAAATTCTAGATTAAGGTGCTCACCAATTTAGGATATGATTCATCTCCTGTTTCATAGATGGTACCTTCTAGCTGTAGAAGAGATGAAAGAACTTCCTTGCACATGTTTTATAAGAACACTAAACCCATTCATGATAGCACTTCCCTGAGAGCCTAAACACCACCTAAAAGGCTTTACCTCCTAACACCATTACCTGCGGGTCTAAGATTTCAATATACAAATTTGGTGTGGAGCACAAACATTCAGGGCATAGCAAGAAAGCTTCCCCTTAAAATCAAGTGAAACTAAGTATATATTATATGTGTACAGATAATTCTCCACATGACTTTAGGAAAGAGACTGTTCTTTGATATATTTCTCAATTCAAAATTCATTTCAAATCACTGTTATAAAATATCCAATTGAAAATACATCTACTTTTATCTTTGAGGTCTCCATACTGTTTTTCTGAATATCATTAACACATTTGAAGTGGGATCTTATAAAGTAGGGAGAGAAGACACAGGCTATTTGCTTATTTCATATTATTGTATAATATATTCTCCTAAATACTGTCTTACCCTGAAATGTGAAAAACTAAGTCCTGCTATTAGGAAATAAATTTGGCTTATGTGTTTTTAGCAAGCTTTAAAACTGATATATTATTATAAATATTATATATAAATACTTTTATGGATATTAAGGTATGTAAGTTTTATATGGGCTGGGATTTAGCTCAGTGGGTAGAGCGCTGCGCTGCAGTCTCTGAGGTCCCGAGTTCAATTCCCAGCACCACAAAAATGGGAGAAGGACCTGGCAATCCACTCCCAAGGCAATCTCGAAACAGTCTGCGATTGAAAACCCTATGAGGGTTGCTATGAGTCGGATACTGACTTGACAGCACCTAACAACAACAACAACAAGTTTTATATAGCATATAGTATTTTAAACTGATATAGTATTAGAAATGTTATGTAAAAATATGTACCTAAATATTTTATAGTTATATACAGTATACAGGGCTGGTATTAGCTCAGTTGGTAGAGCGCTGCACTACAGTCTCTGAGGTCCTGAGTTCAATTCCCAGCACCGCAAAAATGGGAGAAGGACCTGGCAACCCACTCCCAAGGCAATCCCAAAACAATCTGCCATTGAAAACACTATGAGGGTTGCTATGAGTCGGATACTGACTCTACAGCACCTAACAACAACAACACAGTATACAAGGTGTGATCTAAAGAGTCAATGAATGTTTAAATTTTAAAAATATTACAGTAAAAGGCACATTGTCATTAATTGCCTTCAGAATACTCCCCCTGCCTTTGAACACACTTGCTCTATTGCTCTTGACACTTATCAAAGTAGTTATCAAAGTTCGCTTTCTTGAGTATCTTCCATTGCTCTGTCATGGCTGACTTAAGGTCCTGAAACATTTCAAAATGTTTACCTTCATGGTCATTTTGACTTTTGGAGAAGAGCCAGCAGTTGCATGGTGTCAGATCTGGTGAATAAGGAGGATAAGGACAGAGCATAATGTTTATGAAACACAGCATAATGTTTATGAAATTGCTGCACCAGAAGCATTGTTTGTGATCTGTGGTTTGGGATCACCTTAAAATGAACCTCCTCTTAACTGTGGCTCACACCTAACTGACTGCACCAAAGATGAAACTTGACAGGACTGGATGCCACAGTGGTACAGATGCATATTCTTGGGTTTCACCCTAAACTGAATCAGAAGTCTAGAGGTGGGGCCCTGGATATATGTTGTGATGAGCACTCTGGGTGAATTCTTGCACACTAGACTTTGACACAAGTTTACATCTAAGGGACAAATGATAGGGAAAAGCACAGAGTATTTTGAGGATTTGACATAAGCCACTGGATAAGTGTTGGGATCATTTATGAAGATAGATAACTCTGGGGAAAGAGTTGGTTTGAAAAGGTAAATCAGTAACTTAATCTTTTATTTTTTAATTAATTAATTGATGCTGAGGATTGAATCCAAGACTCTACACATGCTAAGCACATAATCTACCACTGAATTACAAAATAAACCCTCATTTTTTAAAAAAATTAATTGTGGTAAAATACTATTAGTGTTATTAACACACAGTTACCATCACAACCATTTTTAAGTGCACAGTTCAGTAATAAGTACATCACATTGTTGTACAACAAATCTCCAGAAATTTTTCATATTGAAAAACTAAAACTCTATATGCATAAAACAAAGACTTCCCATTTCCCACTACTCAAGTCTCTGGAAACCCCATCCTACATTCTGTCTGTCTGATTCTGACTCCTACAGACCCCTCATCGGTCACTAGTATTTGTCAGTGTGTAGGCTGTCGTAACAAACTACTGCAGGCTAGCTAAATGCTCTTTTGTGCACTTTTGGTGTCTATCTGCTAAGTGCCAAATCTGACAGAGTTCATACCAATTTACTTTCCATTTCAAAATGCTTTGACTTCCAGATGTGACGAAGAGTGAATTTCCAAGTTGTGTCTTGAAAGGTGACCTCTTTAGAATGAGGATCCATGAAGATTAAAGAGTAGAGAATACTGGATTTAGAAACAGAAAATATCATAGAAACGTTGACCTTGTCACAACCTGAGTGACTACACAACCTGAGTTTGTTTCATCTTAGTAAAGATAACTTTAAAACAAGGTGGGAATGATTATTCCTTCCCTAGCGTGTTGTTATGGGAGCAGGATGTGGCAACCCACTCCCAAGGCAATCCCGAAATAATCTGCCATTGAAAACCCTATAAGGGTCGCTATGAGTCAAACATGACTAGACGGCACCTAACAACAACAACAACAATGTGTTGTTATAACAATTTTGTATATGAAAATATGTGGCACATAGTATATATGCAGTACATCTTTAATCTAAATTTAGCTGTTTTGTATTTTTTAAATGATAGATTACTATTGTTTTTGCTCTATTGTTATAGGTCTTTGTTTAAACTTTTAATATTCTTTTCAAATTTTTAAATAATTAACAGATTCCAGTCTATATTTTATTAAAACATGTAATGATTTTATATAGATTGCATCTACAATATCAACTGGTCACATTACCAAGTGAAAGGAATTATTGTTTAAAGAAAACAATTTCATTAAGGAAAATATAATTTAGGGCAAAAATTTTAAAAATGCACAATTGAACTTCCCTGGATACTGAATGGAAAGAATAAGTAGTGATTATGCTGTGTTCTTCAGGTGTAAACAATCATCTTTTACACAACCTGATCTTGATTAAAATTTGAAAAAGTCACTTATTTTGTGTGAGGAATCAAAAGGAGGAATACATTTCATAACTTTTAATATTTATAAAACATTCCAAAAATGTTCTAAATGTTTTTTTTTAATATTCTTTTCCTTTTCTGGAAAAGTATGACACTATCACATGAAATATCTCATAAAAGCCAAAAAGATTAGTTTGAGAAGAGGAAAAAATAGAGAGAAAGAAAATAAAAACCCTGCCCCAACAATAAAGAAACTTTAAAACCAAAGTTTATTGGGAAAAGGCACATTATATAACCTTGAAAAGACTTTGCTCCTAAATATGAGCATTTCAAGTAGATTTGCTAGGGAGACACTGACTAAAATATAGGAAGAATGTGTGTGTGGGGTTAGCAGTAGTGATAATTCATAAGTTACAGTTATGTATGACACACTTATGTACTAGGTGCTGAGGGCTTTGCATGCATTGTTTAACTTCCTTTCTCAATCTTTCCATCATAGTATTCCCTTTTGCATTTGGAAAACTCAAGGCTTCAAGAAGTTAGGTAACTGCCCTATAGTCATGCTGTGAAAAAGAAACTGATGCTTCTTAAGGAAAAATGCAAAATTGCCTCATCTGTAGTGTTTTCATGGGTCACGGCTTTCATTGCTCTTTAATATTTATGTCAAAGACCTACTCATCACAATGCACTTGATAATATTAGTACATATCACCTTCTCACAGATGCTTATGGGATACATTGTTCTTGTTAGGTGCCATCGAGTTGGTGTCCAACTCATAGCAACACTATGCACAACAAGCAAAACACTATTGTTAGCAATTCTCTGCTATTCATAGGGTTTTCAATGGCTGATTGTTTTTTGGGAGTTGGTTGCCGGGCCCTTTTCCCAAGCCTACAGTACCTGGTGTTCCCAGGCAGTCTGCTATCCAAGGACTAACCAGAGCTGACCCTGCTTAGCAACTGAGTTCTGACAGGATCTGATGGCACAGTGGTACTGGTGCAGGCATAGGATACATAGTATACTTGAAAACTAAATTTTTTCCCAGTAAGTAATTAAAAGAATTTTTTTCACAATTGTCATCACTCATGGCATGACCTCAAGTCAACTTCAGACTGACTCAGCATCTTTTGCACTGAGTCCAATTATTTTCAGTTCTAAACCAAGGTTAAGCCACATGGTATTTGCCTCATTCTTTTCCTTTTTTCTTCTTTACCATTTCTTCCTATTGGAAAAAAAATTGATACCTTTGGATTGATGTCAGCCTATAAATCCTTATAATATTTATTTTATTGTGCTGACCAATATGAAGCCTGTAGAAAGATGGATAAAACAAATCATCTGCTCTCAAACATGTAAAAGGGTCAGAAAAAATACAAAGATCAGGGTTTTAACAAAAGATATGAGTGCAAGACTCTTCTAAACAACATATCCTAAACAACATATTCTAAACAACATGTTGTTGTTGTTGTTAGGTGCCATCGAGTCGTGTCCTACTCATAGCGACCCTCATAGTGTTTTCAATGGCAGATTATTTCGGGATTGCTTGGGAGTGGGTTGCCAGGTCCTTCTCCCATTTTTGTGGTGCTGGGAATCGAACTCGGGACCTCAGAGACGGCAGGGTGGCACTCTACCAGCTGAGCTAAATCCCAGCCCCTCTAAACAAAATAATAGTCCCTAAATCTAACACACAGAAACCTAACATAGGAGGATTGGCATTGGGTGTCCGTGGTAGGTGGTACCCATGTTTCCTGTGCCTAATGCTCCATAGACACAGCAGTGGCATCTGAAGTTCCGATGGGCTCCGTCCAGCAAAGCTATCCCCAGGCTAGCAGTTCTTTGTGGCCAGGGTTTTAAGGTTCTGCAGTGAAACTGCCATCCATCAGACTTCGACATGTTTCTGCTGATGGTGTTCTTTCCTCTGTCCGATTTCTCATTCTCAGCACTTAACTTCCTTGAAATGGTAATGTGTGGTGATATGCCATACACATCCTCTTGCCCTCCTGCTTGCCAAGTCTGCATTTTTCAGCTTTCTCCCTGCATCCTCCTAAAATTAAATGAATTACCTCAGAGAAACCAGGGAGCACCCACCTGATTTACAGCTGCCCTGAATCCCTGGTCACAGAGAGAACAGCAAACTTCCTCCTGGTGTCTAATGAATGATTCTAAATACATGCACAACCATTCCAGTTGTTTCCATGCTTCTGGGCTACTTTCTTTCTAAATGTCTGACTTTTTTTTTTTAAAGAAGTTACTAAACTGTTTCATCTAAAGAGAGATTTTGTTTAAATATTTCATTAAAAATATTTGCAGCCGGAGACAGTTAATGTTGATTTGAAAACCAGTTGGGTTTTTCAGCTAATTTTTTTTAATGCCTGGCAGCTGGAATCTATCACTGAAATGCTGACACCATATTATTTAAAATAGCATTGCCTGTGAGGCTAGGAGAAGCTATTTAAGACAAACCTCAAGAAAGCTGGCAAAATAATAGCTGAGGTTATGTTATGTCAGCCAATTCCTCAGCATGGAACAGCATTGTGAGGCCAGAGTTGTTATCCTTCAAGGAGACATAAAGTCTATATCTTGATTCTTTAGTCATTATAATTGTACCTAGAGGGAGCTAGCATTTAGCTAGTGTGTTGGCCATGGGTCAACATGGGTGGTAATGATGTACCTTTTCAGTATGCTCACCATTTCATTTAGATATAATCAGGGTACAGGTTTGGAAGGGCTCTGAGTTTGTCATTCTATATTCAGATTGCAATCTCTGAAGAAATGGGTTTAGCTATTACAGTGACCTGTGTGCAGACTATGAAAGAAGTACAAAGGTGGCAATGGAATCCACAGGGATTTTTTAAAACTAGTAAATCATTTTAAGTCTTACTTTCTCTTAAACCAAAAAGATAATTGTAATTTAGTTTTTTTTTAGTTAGCAGCCTAATAACTCTTTCTATACAAATGGAGGAACTCACTCCTAACTTCCTTGGTCAAATGAGGAGAGGGTGTGGAATCGTCAAGCTCGGGAAAGGAGAGTGTAGTGTGGGTCTAGTTGAAAACTCTTGCCTGCTACTGCATTTGCTGTCCTTATATCTTTAGGGAGGGACAAAGGTTTTAGTCTGTAAGAAGGGTAATAATACCTACTTTATCCATCTCACAGAGTTGTGTTATTATCTAACATAATGTCTATTTATAAATGGTAATAAGCCTGCAGCCATAGCCCTGTGGCATCCGATCCCTTCAGATCTTGGAAGCTAAGCAGGGTCGGGCCTGGTTAGTACTTGGACGGGAGACCACCTGGGAACACCAGGTGCTGTGGACTTGGGAGACTGATCTGGCAACCCACTCCCCAAAATCAATCCGCCATTGAAAACCCTATGAACAGCAGAGAAGCACTGACAATAGTGTTTCGCCTGTTGTATGTAGGGTTGCTGTGAGTTGGATACCAACTTGATGGCACCTGACAACAACAACCACATAAATGGTAAGTCCTAATATCATTGTCTCGATGTAAGTCCATATTCATGTATTTTGATAATTCAGTTGATATTTGTCTAGAAAATACAAACATACCCGAACTATGTAAGCAAGAATGATTTTGAAGGAAATTATGACTGCCAAGTGGAATTTTCTTTCCTGTCTTCCCCCTCCACTTTTTAGCTGTCTGTTCTCTCTAAGCATCCTCCTGGGCATTTGGGATGTCAACCTGAGTGACCCCTCACCCCTGGAAGGCCACATGCTGTTGCATCCCCAAATCTTCTATGAGAGAAAGTACCATTCTGTAAAAAAGTGTCAACCATTTTCCTGTTTCCTCCCCAGTGATATGTATCCTTTTGATGGCACTGAATTTACCTTCCTAGACTTAATGGTTATCCATGATTCTGCTACTCTATCCCATTTCTCCCCTCTTAGATGGTATTTAAAATGTTAACATTTTCAACCTGTTATATGATTTGTTTTTTCTCTTTTTTCCACTCAAAAAAGCCTTTTTAAAATTAATATTATATCTTACAATCAAGGGAATCTTAGAATTGTGAACCAGTATAGGTCAGAGAGGATTTGGAAAATCTTTCTGCACATTCTTTTTTCATTTAAAAATATAAATTGGAAGCTGGGCATGGTGGCACATGCCTGTAAGTCCAGCACATGAGAGGTTGAGACAGGAGGATCCAATGTTTGAGGCCAGCCTAGGCTATATAGTGAGACCCATCTCAGAAACAAAAATTAAGAGTATTTATTATCAGTGTATAAATAGCTTCATTTTTCTTTTGAAAGACATTGTTCTACTTCATGGATCTTACATAAATTTTAATCTTCATAGAATTTTAATCTTCATAGAATTTTTTCCAGTAGTTTTATTTTATTAGTAATTTTTACTATACAATTTAATGGGTCTCATTATATCATTACCATACATGCAGTTCATTGAATATTACTCATGTTCACCTTCCCCATTACTCTTTCATGACCACCCTCCCCTAGCCTCTTCCTTCCCAATCAATGGCCCCCCTTACACTTGCATGCCTTGTTTTTGTATCTATCTATCTGTCTGTCTGTCTATCTATCTATCTATCTATCTATCTACCTACCTACCTATCTATCTATCTACCTATCTATCTCTCTATCTGCATGGGAGAATGACCCACTCCCAAAAATCAATCCACCATTGAAAACCCTATGAATAGCACAGAAGCACTGATATAGTGTTTTACCTGTTGTACATAGGGTCACTTTGAGTCAGAAACTGACTCGATGGCACCTAACAACAACAACAACAACATATATATGCATCCCAATTTTGCCCTAAAGACAAAATATGTGATGTTTCCTTTCTTTTCTCCCCTTACCCTTTCTTCTTGCCCCCTGCCCCTTTCCTTTCCTTTGTTATTTTTCTCTACATAGGCCCCTTCTACTCTCATGATCTACATGTTCTAATACTGAATATACAGTAAGGTCTAACATCTGCATATGAGAGAAAACATATTTGTCTTTCTGTGTCTGGCTTATTTCACTTAAAATAATGACCTCTAGTTCCATCATTTTCCCATAGATGCCATAACTTTGTCCTTCTTTATGGCTGAATAGAACTCCAGGTCTACATATACTACAATTTCCTTATCTACTCACCTGGTGATGGACACCTAGGTTGATTCCATATTTTGACTAATACCACAGTAAACTTGTATGAGCAGGCATCTCTGTAGTATATTGACTTATATTCCTTCAGATATATACCTTATATCTCCATAGAATTTATATCAATTTTTTTCTTAAGTAATACATAATGTACCAGATTCACCACATCTTTCAAATCACAGTGGATAATCAAACTTGCCTAAAACTTTTTAAAGTAAACATAAACAACCACTTTTCTTTTCATGTATATAAGGTATTTATGATTATTTTCAGTAAAGTTAAACTTCATATTCATAACTATCTGCTTACTGAGCTTTTGTTCTCAATATATTACATAAGCTAGCCATTTGTCTGTGAAATGAGTTGTAAATATTTTTCACCAGGTTTTCAATCATCTTTGTGATAATTTTTATCATGCAAAGAAGTTATAATTTTATGTAGTTAGAATAACCTCTTTTTGTCTCCTGGGTTTTTTATTTTTTGTCATACTCAAATATATTTCCCACTCCGAAATTATTAAAATTACTTTCCATTGTTTCCTGTACACTTTTATGTTTTAGATTTTTACATTTTAAAGATGGATTCATCTGGAATGTATTGTGGTATAAGATACCATAGGGTAGATGCAATTTTATTATGTTAGTGGAGATGTTTACTTAATTACAAGTTTGATTGGAATGTGAATATTTTTAAGTTTTATAATAACACACCTGTGTTTAGGAGAGAAACATTTTTAACCATTATGTGACTATTGTACAGAGATCCTAAATCGTAAGGAAAAAGGAAGGTGAAATGAAACATAGATATTGAAGAAGTGAGACAGGAATACACCAGGCGGACTTTAGGTTGGAAATAAGTGCAAATATCTTTGGTCTTCTTCATTTTTACCTGTCTACATCAATCTCTAAAGCATTTATTAGTGTATAAAGACATTTTTAAAATATTAGAAATAGTTCAAAAATAAAGTAACTTTTTTTACATCTGATAATAAGATTCAACAAAATTCTACAAATGGACAGAATGAGAATAGAGAGTATGTTTCTTGATGTGGCAATTCAAACTCTGATAAATCAAAAGTTTTAAAAACTCCACATTATAGGTTGAAAATTTCAATTTTATAAGATGAAAGCCAGTTTTATCCCCAATCTAATTTTATCTTTAATAAAAATGTTGCAAAATTTGAATATTTTTATTCTTGCCATTTTAAAAAGTATTATGTATGTGAAAAACTCATTATTAGATGTTAGTGTTTAGGATAATTTAAATAAGCTTCTAGCCAGATATTTTAAAGTCAGTAAACCTAACTTCTTGTTCCCTATCAAAGATAATGCATCTATGATACATTGCTAAATATTAGGTATTTTATTGACATGCTGGCATAAAAATACACATTATATAAGGGAAGAATACAGGGAAAACACACTAACTAAATAAATGTTGAAGAAATATTTCAGATGGAAAATTTGTTACAACCAGACCCTGTGATCTAACATGATCTATAAAAAGACCTCTGGAAGTTCAAAAAGAACAAATTTATCATCAGGTTGTTCTCATGTATTAATGTGGTCTATGTGCAAAATGGGGCTGGGGGTTAGCTCAGTTGCTAGAGTGCCGCGCTGCACTCCCTGAGGCCCTTGGTTTGATCCCCAGCACTGCAGAAAGGGGAGAAAGCCATGGCAGCCCAATCCCAAAGCACTCCCAAAACAATCAGCCATTGAAAACCCTATGCCTGACTCAAGGGGACCTAACAACAACAATATGCATAACAGAATAGTAGATAAGAAAGAATATTGCAGTTGGAATAAAAGGTCTATGATTGAATCCTAATTTAGTTGATTTGGGCCTTCAATTTCCTAATTTGTAAAATGAAGCTATTTTGATAAAGGTCTCTTCCTCTAACACACCTTGTGGGCCATCAGCATAATGGTAAGTCTTACACAGACACTTTCTCAGAACTAATGTTTTTGAAATGCTTAAAATAAAATATACAGAAGTACAAAAGAAATCAATTATATTAGACTTAAACCCTTTTCTTATTAGTAAGTTTTTTAGTTAGTATGCAACATAATGGGTTTCGTCATGACATTCCCATACATGCATATCATTAATGGCCTTTTAAGAAGAGTAGAGGTGGGATCTCTGTTCTCTACCATGCAAGGGCAGAAGAGGAGAGCTCTTCTCAGTGAACCAGGAAGAACCTTCAGCAGAACACACTATGGTGCCACTCTGATGCCTTCCAGCCTCCAGAGCTGTGCATGAGAAATACATTTCTGTTGTTCAAGCTGCCCAGCCTATGGTATTCTGGTATGGCGGCCTGGACTGATTCTTTTGTATTTTTTATATGAACACACACAAAGGTGGTCAGGCAAGAAGGGTCACCTCTCACTCCTGGGGAGGTTAGTCTTTTTGTTCTATTCAGGGCTTCATCTGATTAGAAGGGGGCCGCTGCATTAGGAAGGGCAGCCTGCTGAACTCAGTCTACCAATCCAAATATTAAACTCATCCAAAAGCACACACACACACAGGTAAACTTCATGTTTCACAGATATGCAGATGCCCTTTGGCTTAGGGAGATGGCATATAAAAATAACCACCCAGGGTCTGTTGTGGGAAATCATTTTTTCAACAGTGTAAGCAGCATGATCACAACTGGAACATTACTGTAGTATAAAAACCAGGAAAAAACAATGAGGTAGACTCTTTTTTACATAATTGAAGTTACAATACTGAAACAAAAGTGATTTCATTTTATTATAATGTACAGAAAGTAGTTCTTTTGAATGTTCGATTTTTCTTGCTGTTTGAATCAGTAATCCACTTAGATTTCCTATGCATGTCAAGTGAATGCTTATGTATGCTAGAAAAAGCAGAAGGTAAGAGAAATAATGAATTTGAAATAATAAACACTTTAAAAATTGTTCTATAAGGAAATCTTGCCAGCATGTCTTATTATCATTATTTAATTTATGTAAATGTTGATTTAATTTCTTTATATTTTACTTTTATGATCACTTGCCATGGGGTTGTGTCTTGCAGCTTTAAAGTGTATTTGCAAAGAGAGTGCAGCCTTAGGATTGAGATGGTGATTTTATTTCAAGTATTCAGCAGACTTGTGATACAAAATTAAATAAGTCACAGCCTTGGTCTTTGCCTGAACTTGCTTATTTTATGAACTAGAATAAAATTGCTTGTTACCAAACATTAAATATGAAGCATTTTGAACTCCTTAGATGAAATACGTAATATGAATTTACTCAGCCTTGTAAATAAATTTAAAAAGTTAATTGACCTGCACAAATTTGTTACCAACCTTCCCTCTCCCATGGCACTTAACTTCTAGCAAAATGAAGAAAATTAACATTTCTGTCTACTTCCCTTTGAGATGTTAGTGCTTGTGGGGGCTGAGTAGGTTGCCATCTATAACTTGGCATAGATCTATTATAATGCCCTGATGTGCTGTGTGGGAAAACGATTCTCATTAGGATCAAATGTAGACTCAGGATCACCTAAGGACTATGATTTTGGTTTGGTGCTAGAGATAGAATCTAGAGCCTTGAAAATACTGGACAAGGGCTCTATCATAACACAAAGCTACATCCTCAGTCCTAGCCTAGACTTTAATGTAATGAATACTGAGGATTCAGAAACTATGGTTCTGTGCCAGGAATGCTTTCTTCTTAAGGGAAATTGCAGGATAAAATGACTTGGGGGAAATTTTTTTCTGCTAGTTCAGATCCTTTTTGTCTGACTGTTTTACTCTGAAGCTAATTAAGGACAAAGGGACAGAATGAAAACAGGCTTAGGCTGGAGTGTAGACTGACTGCCTACTTCCCTCATCAGGGACAAAATCTAGACAGTAGGAAGTAGAGAATGAAGGAATGAGGGGTTTGTGTGTGCGTGCATGTGTGTGTGTGTGTGAGAGAGAGAGAGAGAGAGAGAGAGAGAGAGATTGAGAAAGACAGAGAGAGAGAGAGATGGGCTGGGCTGGGCTGGTGAACTATGTCCCCTGTAGGAGGAGCTCCTGGGAAACTCTGGGAACACCAGGTAAACAGCAGGCCCCATAAGGGTTCCTCAGGAAACTCTGTGTTGTCCCCAAAGTTCCCTATATTTGATGGGCTTTCTGGAGGTTTTTACCCTCTATTTGGTCTTGACTCTCACAGAAAGCTCAAGAGTAAGGAACGCCCAGTTACAGGACCCAGCTGTCCCTGGGACACCCAGTCCTCTCATTGTTTCTCCATATATAGTCCATATTTAGCACTAGGCACATAATTCCATAGATCCTAACCTTTCAAATGGGGCTGGGATTTAGCTCAGTTGGTAGAGCGCTGCTCTGCATTCTCTGAGGTCCTGGGTTCGATTCCCAACACTGCAAAAAATGGGAGGACATGGCAATCAATTCCTGAGGCAATCCAGAAACAATCAGCCACTGAAAACCTTATGAGGGTCACCATGAGTTGGACATGGCTTGATGGCACGTAACAACAACAACCACCACCTTCAAAATGCCTGTAGCCTTACCACTGTGTCATCCGATCCCGTCAGATCTCAGAAGCAAAGCAGGGTGGAGCCTGGATGTTATTTGGATGGAAGACCACCTGGGAACACCAGGTGCTATAGGCTTGGGAAAAGAACCTGGCAACCCACTCCCAAAAACCAATCAGCCATTGAAAACCCCGTGAAAGCAGAGAAGCACTGACAATAGTGTTTCACATGTACGTGGGGTTTCTATGAGTTAGACATGGACTCCATGGCACTTAACAACAACAACCTTCAAAATATTAATTTAAAACACTTCCAGATAATGTTCACACCATCACTATCTTAGTTGATTTGCAAAACAAGTTTATATATGAAGGAGGTGGGAATAACAACCTTTAGGCCAGGAGCAGTGGCACAGGCCTGTAATCCCAGTGACTCAGGAGGCAGACAAAGGAGGATCACAAGTTTAAGGCCAGAAGCAGCCTGCATAACTTTGTGAGACACTGTCTCAAAAGAAAATAAATAAAAAATGGGTTGAGAGAATAGCCTTATGTGTGAGGCCCTGAATCCAACCCCTAATATGGCAAAAATGAAAACAAACAAAACCAAAAACAAAGCACAAAAACAAAAACAAAGAACCTTTAGGAAGAAAGACTTTCCAAAAAATTGACAAAATAGAGTAAACCAGAGTCAGGAAAAGGATGCTGTTTTGAGGAATGCAACCCTGAAAGCTGGATTTGGGCCCTTTCAGTTTGCCTGAAAAATACAAAACATGTAAATAATGATGCAATGAGAAGTAACCATGGCAAAGGAATACAGTGAAAATTTTAATGCTATGTAATGGGAGTAGCTGTGGAAAGGACAGAAAGATGTACTGGTTCTGTACTATTTTCAGAAAGAATGTCGTAGGGTAATAAAAGGCTGAAGATCAACCAGCACCATATAGAACAAACAAAAAATGCAAGGATTCATAGGGGCTGCATTATTTCTGCCACTTTAATAACTTGCTTATATGAGAATCTTATGCTTTTTGTCATGCAGTAGCTAATATATAACAGGGACTAACTGAAAAGAGTATCAAATAGTTTACTTAAATAACGTTTATTTTTTAAATAATTCTTTAACAGATAAATATGGTGGAATTTGGAATTTTCAAGTTTTTATTCATGTCATTCTTCTGGTGAAAAAAAAAACTATCTGAAGAGTGTTGCTGAGAGTTGGGGTGGGTTTTGAGAGTTAAGTATGCAAAATAAAATCAAAGCCAAACCTGTTTGTTCATTGGTGTTAAGCAAGTGTATTTACTGTCTAGAAAGGACATGGATGGTGTTATAAGAAAGATAGACCATGTAAGTAATGATTTTTTAATTCCATTGGCTAGACACTCAACAAAAGTAGACAACAGATTCTGTCACACCCTCATTAATGACATAAAATAGTCCTGAGGTCAAAGTTTCACAGGTTCAAATGTCTCTGGCCATCATATGGTAAATGCTTTTTTTTCCCCCTTATTGATAAATGTTGGTGGGGTACAGAGTAATATGACATTTGCTGTTTCCATTGTGCAACTATTACATTGCTTTTGGTTACACTTTCATCAACTTACAAAGCTGATGGAACACTTTAATATGTAGTAGATCTCATATACAATTATGGGTTATCGTCCCCTGATTTCCCATGCATTTGTAATGTTGCATCATTTGCATTGAGATTATCCTCTGTCCCCCTTTATCCTTTTACATTATTTCCCCTCTCCTTCCCACCTTCCACAACCTTCGCTTCCCTTTGCTAGTCTCCTCCTTCCCTTTTTCTACTCTGCTTATATTTTCCTTTGTTAGCTAAGTTTCATTGTTCATTTTTCTATATATATGTATGTATAGATTTTTCTTCCTTTAAGATTCATCTCCTACATGAGTTAAAACACCTGGCATTTCTCTTTTTGAGCCTGTGTCTATTCAGTTGAGATGACATTCTCCAGTTCCAACCATTTTGCTGCAAATGACATTCTTTCTTTCTTTTTTATAGCTAAGTAGTATTCCATTGTATATATGTTCCACAATTTTTTATCATTCATCTGTTGATGGAGATCTTGGTTGGTTCCATATCCTTGCAATTGTGAAGAGCACTGCATTAAATATGGAGATGGAGGTATCTTTTTGGTATGATGATCAGTCTCCCTTTAGGTATAGTCCCAGGAGTGGTATAGCTGGGTCATATGGCAATTCTATTCTTAGTTTACTGAGGTACCTCCATATTGATTTCCAAAGTGGTTGAACTAATTTACAGTCCCACCAGCAGTGTAAAAGGGTTCCTTTTTCTCCACCTCCTGGCCAGCAGATTCCATCCTGTAAATTTGAATGAGTGGAACAGGCTGAGCATGAGACATTGAAGAACACCCTGCCAGGGCATTCAGATTCATTTTAAAATCAAAGTACTCTGGCTAAACAGAAACCTTCAGAGATGCCAGTTTTGAACACCAGGATTTCTCAGAAACACTTGGGATTTTAACATGATAGCACGTCTTTTTTTGAGGATATTCAATATCATGCTTAAACTGTTCGAGGTTGAAACAGGTTTAAAAGTTTCTGGAATGTATCAGGGAGTAATAGAGAATTATCTCTAATTTCAGAAAAGTCACACTTTGAAAAGAAGCAAATTGATGGGAGGCACAAAAAGCATTAGGTTTCTACTGGTTAGAAAATATGGTAGAACACTGTTTTTCTTTCTATTTTAAAGTGATTAATCACTCAAGATATTTGAAAATAACATCATGCTAAAACCCTGCCTTGTTCATAAACCCTCATGCTGACTTTCCATTTTCATTGATTTTGACCTTTGTTGCAAAGATCTTTCCATTAGATCCTCAAAGAAAATTGGATATATATTAAAACATTATTATGTATTTCAAATATCTATCATTATAGTTGAACAATGTTGGAATAACTCATTTTCTTAATATTAGACTACACATTTTCAAGTTTGTTTATCTGTTGTTTTTGATACTGGCCCTGACCTCCTAATCCTCCTGCCTCAGCCTCCCAGGGGACTAGGATGACAGTTGTGTGCCACGACTTCCAGCTCTTTAAGGCTTTTGCTAGATACCATTTGAAAGCACTTTTGAAAATGATATCATGGCAAAGAAGCACAAGAGATTACATCCCTGTCTTCATTCAATGGCAAATGCATTGAGCGTATACAGTATGCCTGGTACTAAATGTGATGTTCTTTTGGCTGTTGCGCCCCTTTCTTCACAATCACTGCCTGGAAGTTTGGTATTCTCCCACACTTCAGGGCTCAGACAGCTGCATCTCCAAAAGCTTCTAGAGTTTTGGAAAATTTGTTAAAGAAGACACTTTTCATCAATTTGAATCATGAAAAGCCTTTGCTTATTTTTAATGTTTTAATGTTTCATTTTATTTTTGTTCGGTTACTATCCTTTCTTTGTATCAGAGAACTCTTATTTGAGGAGTAATATTCTATTGTCCTTTACTTCCCCAGAGGCTTCACATAGCTTTGTGGGTGGTTCTCTATGGCTGATTGTAATTGTTGGCATATAAACTTAGAACATCTGAGAGTATGTTTTTAGGAAGAAATGGAAATTTTTCTTCTGTGGTTTTTGACAAACACATTAAGAAGAGTGGAATTATGTCTTACCAAGCCATCCTTTAAACATATGGTGGGCAGTGAAACTAAACTGTTTTAGGGACTCAAAATTCTTCAGAAAAGTTCAAATTAAACTCATTATGGTCAAAATAAACCTATAATAAAAATACTTTTAAAGCCACAACCACAAGCAAAGCTTGATTCTACCCAATGCTGGTCACGCTTCAGTGAGCATCAGGATTATAGGGAAGTGTGGCAACACAGATTCCTGTCGCTAATTCCAGATATTCCCATTAAATGAGACAGGTTAGAACCGGATCATTTGCAATTTGAGCATGCAGCCAGTTGACATTGATACTACCCATCTGATCCATCAACCACATTTTGAGTAGCACTGACGGAGAGATGACCTGAGAAGCACAGTATATGTTAACAATTTAAATTATGTTTTTCAGAAAAACAAACTCAGCTGTACCAGAAGACCTCAGTGCCAAGAAACCAATGTCAGCTCAGTACAGATCCAAGGTGATGCCAATTATTTCATCAACCATCTTGGAGTTCCCATGGTGCAGTTTGCTTATGAGGACCTCAAGGCTTTAGAGGTGATTATTTCTAAAAATGTCAAACACACACACACAATAGAGATATGTACAATTTTATTTTATCATAGCTATTTGTCTTTCATACCAAAAAGGTCACGATAGAAAGTAGCATCATTGAGAGAGTTACTCTTGTTCAGAGGCTTCGTAACAGTATTTGGAAACATCAGCCCTTTTCAGTAGTGTTGAATTCAATTTTAAAAGATTTATACCATCACTCACATTTTCACAGTGTGCTTCACAACAAGAATTTGCAGTAGTTGGATTAACATCAAAATGTAATTGTAATCTTCAGCATTCACGGAAACAGATGACATAGGCAATAGATTCTCCTCTCCTTGCCCAGGGGAAAATGTTTCATGTGTTCTGCGTTAATGAGAGCCTTGTGGATTAGCTACCAAAAGTTTGTCAATAGTTTGCTTGCTTAAAAAGATACTGCTTTTATATGAAGAAGGAAGCACTTTTTCCAAAGGGTATTACAAAGGCATGATTTGGTGGTCCTCAATCCTTTTACTCTTTCCCAGAATTATGACACACTAAGTTGTTTTTGTGTAAATCTAACTCTTTGGGAATATTGTATATTCTTTTACAAATTTTTCATATATTATTGGGGGTTTCTGAAAGCTTCTGGAGTGGTCTGCTTGAGAAAATAATTACATTAACAAAATAATGCCTGGAAAACTAAGTCTGCTTTGCCCTTTAAATATAGATGTGTCTGAAAAGAAATGTTTAAATTATATTTGTGTAGGCTCCACTTCAGTTATGAAATATATTAATTTTTTGCAGAAGTTAAAATATTTAGTTGTATATTTCTCTGTGCCACGTTTTCTGGGTCTCTGCTCTTAAGTTGCCCTCTAAATAGCTAATGATCACAACAAGTTAAATTTTTGAAAGGAGAGAATCTTTTGGTGAATCCTATTGTGACAAAATGAATTCTTCTGTAATACAAAAGTAATTATTTGGATGTATCAGTTTCTCAAGTTGGGACCTTCACATGCCACTATTTAAAAATGACTACATGTGTAGCAATATCTTTTCTTTTGTGCCAACTCAATATATGCACTTTAAATAATACATGTGTTAAGAAGTAAACTCACTTTTAATTCTCCTGCTCAGTACCTTTTATATCTGGGATCATTCCCACCCCATGCCAGCCCAGCTAGCTCCTGACTTGTTAGAAAGTTGAATTCTAGCTCCTTTTCCATATGTCTACTTCATTTTGGTTGAGTGTGAAACCACTGATTTAGAGGCAGTCCTAGATAGCCCTGGAATTGGTACTGAAGTCCTGACTTTGACACTTACTAGATAAATGACTTAATTTCCTCAGAATTGTTTTATAAATGAGGTAATTTGGTAAACTTGTGAAACCTACTTCATAGGGCTATAGCACAGATTAAATGAGACCAGGTATGTATGAGGCTAAGCTGATGTTGGGCTCCTTTTAAGGCCTTATCAATGAGCACTCATCCCAGTGATTATCATCTGATTGCAGGTTCAACATATTAGTGGGGAATTTCTAAACTTGTTAGATAAGAAAAGACCAGTGTAAGGGATGAGCTTGTTAATTGTTAAGGATGTGGAGGATCTGAGATTTGAAAATGGAGACCCAATGAAGTTCTAAGAAGATAATGATGTTATCACTGTGAAATTCCTAAAGCTACAGTGTATCTAACAGAAATGGCTTAGTCTGAAGGAGCTAGTTTTTTTTCAAATTATACACAGAATGTATAACTCTCATCACCAAAAATCATTTTTTATTACAGTAGTTTTTGAAAAAGTAATTAAGAGAGTCTTGTATGCTTTATAACAAATGACATTACTGATACTGACTCAGGGAGGAGAATTTTTTTAATGGATTTGTTCCTTACAAAATGTGACTGGTTACAATGAGATACTTTTGTGTGAACTCACTAAAGAATGGATATTAACCTTTCCTTTCTGTGTTAACCTATAATAAATATTTGTATACAGCTATTAAGAAAAATCATAAATATTGAAAGGTTTTATCCATGATGTAAAAAATAGTTATACTATGTCAATTAGTAAAGTAATGAAGAAAATTAGAGTCTTACAATGAATTTGCTAGGAACTAAAATATAACCTTCAAAATATAATCTTCAGAAAAATAGCTTGGTGAACACTGAGCTTTAGTATCTCTGTATATCAATTGCCAAATCAGCAAGCTCTGTGCCTTAGTTTCTTTACCTGTATCTAAAAACAAAACAAAACAACACCTACAACTTACTGAGAACTTTCACTGATATTTTATACTTTTTATTTAATAATAGTTGCTGTTAGGTGCCATCAAGTCAGTGTCTGACTCATAGTGACCCTACATATAAAAGGCAACACAGTATTGTTAGTGCTTCTCTACTATTCATAGGGTTTTTCAAAGCTTGATTGGTTTTTTTAGTGGGAGAGTGGGTTGCCAGGTCCTTCTTCGAAGCCTATAACCCCTGGTGTTCCCAGGAGGTCTCCCATTCAGGTACTAACCAGGCCCAGCCCTGCTTTAGCTTCCGAAATCTGACGGGATGGGAAGCCACAGTGGTATGGCTGCAGGCAGTTAATAATTAGAACATATTTATAAGTTATCTCCTTTTGTGCTCAGGATGAAATGGAATTTAAAGTCTAATAGTTTATTGAAGGTCAAAATGATACTAAATGGCTGAGACAGAAGTTGACCTCACATCTATTTGATACTAAATCCATATTTTCAACTATTGCACTAAAGGTTGCAAATTAGAAGCCCAAGGGCAAGATTCAGGCTACTAAATGCCTGCTCTCCATCAAAAAATTAAATTTCTGGAAACATTTGGGTTCTTTATCTCTGGGGAAGAATCAGCTAAGCATTGCTCACCTGTTTGCCATGTTCTTTACCCAAGAGTCTGCCTAGCAGTTTATCCAATAGTGCAGTTAAGAAGAATATTTTTTAATGCCTGTCTCTCTCAAAAATTGAGAATTGAATGGTCAACCTAGAAGCCCACATATTTTTTCCAGGCTTGTGTGATTTTACTACATGCCTAGCCCCTGTAGGAACTGAACACATTACCTCTGCACTCATTTTAAGACTTAAAGTGAATAATTATATGGTTGTTTCCACATTAAAAATTGTGTGCATTCTTAGTAAGCTAATTTTATGATTATATTCTTATTTGAAGAAATTATTTAAAACATACTTTGATGAGAACAATGTCAACTTTAGAACTTTAATAAGGTTGTGACTCTATTGTAGTAGTCCTTCCTTATCTTCAGAGTATATGTTCCAAGATCAGAATGGAGCATAAAACAGTAGAGAGTACTCAATTGTGTAATATATATATATATATATATGTATATTCAATGATGTCCCTGGTTCCCTGCCCTCCAGCTTGATTTGCAAAAATTTGCTTGTGTGTGATATTTATGATATTATTTGTTAATTTCCACATTTGGTTGGATCCCCTTTCTTGGGAATATGCACAAATACAGATCACTTCCAGTTAGTTGGCCAGGTAGTTGTTTTCCAAATCTCTTGGCATAAACATGTCAGCACCTCCAGTGCTGCATCTGTTTGTTGAAACATCTCAATTGGCATTCCATCAATTCCTGAAGCCTAGTGTTTCACTAATTCCTTCAAGGTAGCTTGCACTTCTTCCCTCAGTACCATTGGTTCCTGGTCATATGCCACCTCTCGCAATGGTTGGTCATCTACCAACTCTTTTTTTGTATAATGACTCTGTGTATTCCTTCCATCTTCTTTTGATGTTTCCTACATTGTTTAATATTTTTTCTGTCAGATCACGCATTATTACCACTCAAAGCTTGATTTTTACTTCAATTCCTTAAGCTTGATTAAAAAACAGAGTTTATTCTTCCCTTTTGGTTTTCTATCTCCACCTATTTGCACATATCATTATAATATTTGAGTTTGTTTTCTTGAGCTGCACTTTGAAATTTTCTCTTTAGTTCCTTAACTTCATCATGTCTTCCTTTTACTTTAGCTTCTCAAAGTTCAAGGGCAAGTTTCTGAGTTTCTTTTGACATGTAATTTGGTCTTTTCTTTTTTCCCTGTCTTTTAAATAAACTTTTGCTTTCTTTATGAATGATGTCTTTGATGCCATGCCACAACTCCATCTGGTTAGTGTCTAACACATCAAATCTGTTTTTGAGGTGGTCTCTGAACTCACATGGGATGTTGTTGTTAGGTGCCGTCAAGTTGGTATCCGACTCATAGCAACCCTCAGAGGGTTTTCAATGGCTGAGTGCTTCGGGATTGCCTTGGGAGTGGATTGCCAGGCCCTTCTCCCATTTTTGCGGTGCTGGGAATTGAACTTGGGACCTCAGAGACTGCAGCGCAGCGCTCTACCCACTGAGCTAAATCCCAGCCCACATGGGATATACTTATGGCCATATCTTGGTTCTCTTATTCTTGTTCTAATTTTCTTCAGTTTCAGTTTGCACTTGCATATGAATGGTTGATGGTCTAATCCACAATCAGCAACTTGTCTTGTTCTGACATTTGGTATTGAGCTTTTTCATCATCTCTTTCCACAAATGTAGTCAGTTTGATTCCTGTATGTTCCATGTGACAAATTCTATATGTATAGTCACTGTTTATGTTGGTGAAAAAATGTATTTGCAATGAAAAGGTCACTGATCTGACAAAATCCCATATTGTGATATCCAGCATCATTTCTATTACCAAGGACCTATTTTCCAACTACTGTGCCTCCTTTATTTCCAGTTTTTGTATTTTGGTCACCATTAATTATCACTTCATCCTGATTGCCCATTCAATCAATTTTAGATTGCAGAGGCTAGTAAAACAAAAAAAATCTTCCCCTTCTTCATTTCTAGCTTTAGTGCTACAAAATGTAATTCATACATTAAAGACAAATAGATATTAACAACAATGACCAGTAATAAAATAGAACAATTATAAAAATACTATAAAATTGCCAGCATCACTACCCTTATACTTTTCGGAATTTCTTAAGGAAAATAAGTGTTACTTGAACACGTGCACTGTGTTACCACCACAATCAATTTGAGAATTGAGGCTAATGGGAGAATAGCATAGGTAGTATGGACACAGTGGGCAAGGGGAATAATCACATTCTGAGCAAGATGGAGCAGGATGGTGTGGGATTTCATCACGCTACTGAAACTAACATGCAATTTAAAACTTATGAGTTATCTATTTCTGGAATTTTCCATGTAATATTTTTGTATAATGGTGAACTTCAGGTAAATGAAACTGTGGAAAGTAAAAGTGTAAATAAGAGGGACTACAGAATATTCAGTTTTGACAATTAAGTCCTGACAGCGAGGAAAAATGAAGTATGGGAATGTAAAGTAGGGCCATAGACACCAAGACCACTTTTTATGGATTTGTGAGAAATTATTTCATTTTAATGAGTCCTAATATTTTATTATATCCCCAGTATTTCATTGCTATCCACACTATCATTTCCAGTTTCTCTGGATGCAAATGGGTTACCTAAAATTGCTTAAAGTATCATTTGTCTTTGGCTTTTAATGGCATCTATGTTCTAATTTTCTGCTAACTAAATTTTAAAAATACAAGGCAATCTATGGATTTGCCAATTGTTGATATGATATCTCACAAGATATTGGCCTGTTAATTGAAACATCTCTGATGGCAAGCTTCATTTCAATAAGTTTTTATATTTTCAAACACTGTTACACCTGTCAGGAGAAGCATTCTGCACAGACTAAATACAATGCAGAGATTGCTGAAAAGGAAAGGATAAGACAGATGCTCTCTGATTAAGAGTGCAGTATTTATGACAGGCTAGTGGTCCAGTGCACACTTCTTCTGTCACTCACCAGCTGTTTCACATAATTTTTGTTCCTGATCAGTATACTTATTCTCTATAGGGCATGTCAGAGGGTCTACTTTTCTTAGTGTATCTAAAGATCAGTTCATGCCCTAGCAGGCTTTATAACACAGATTGAAGCTCTGGTTCCTTACTCTGTTTAACCTTATGTTTCTTGCTCTTCTGCTTGAAACATTCTATTTTAAACCCAATTTACCTCTATAATGGAGCATTTAACATTTAAATAATAATGAGCTTAAAGGGTATTATCGCTTTTATATAACAAGAATTGTGGCATAATTGTTTCAAGATCATTTGGTAAACCAAGGAGAGAAATCCAAGTAGCATAGGTTTTTGAAGCTCTTACTATTTTTAAAGTTAGATGACTTAGATACCAATTCTGATTCCTAATCCTTCATGTAGGGGTGTATGTGTGTAGGCATGTGTGAACTTCAATGCCCAGGTAATTTTATGGCGCAAAAATGATAATCCATTTTTCCAGATATAATAAAGTACAGCACTACACTACACATATACACATTTTGTAACAAAGTAATAATTTACATATCAATTCTTCAGTTCTTATTTTAAATAGAAGAAAAAATTGTTGTCCACATTAGAAGACATTCTCTCAGCACATTTTCTGTTTGGAACCTGATCCTGTCATTTGTGTTAAGAAATAGTACTAGTTCAAAAGGTAGTTTAAAGTTCTAGACTTAAGGAACAAAAATAATTTTATTTAACTCTGCACAAGTTCTATTTATGCTTTGTAGTGTCTGATAGAATCTATTCCGTCCTCATAACTAAAAAACTTATGAGATGTCACTTAAAGATGGGAGTTTACCTTTTTCTATTTCAAAATGTGTCAATTGGAAACAAAAGGGAAAGGCGTTCCTTAATATTCTCTCCAGTATATTCCTTTGCTTTGTAACTTATTTTAGGAAGACCATGTACAATATATGCTGTCAAAATATATAATGTGGTTATTTTCTGATCAGATTTATTTCATTTGAGGGAGGAGTTGACAACCATTTTTGGTCTGAAAACTCATTTACTATCTAGAAGTAGAAAAGATTTTCTCCTACAAGTAGCTTTTGCTTTGATAAATAATATATTTTAATATTTATATTAGAAGTTAATATTGAAAAAATAAAATATTTATTCACTTAAATATAAATAATTATTGTGAAACATAATTGTTTTCAGTAATGATTAAACTCTAATAAAAAGTAATAGAAATTTTTATGAAAAATAATTATATTTACAAAGGCATAAATAAATGAGAAAGTACCATTGTTTTACATCTTTGTAAATCTCTTTAATATGACTTCAAGTAAGACAGATGGACTTTCTTATCTGTTTAGGCATTTAATCTTTCATAACTTTGTCTACTGTTCTTTGCATATGATGACAGATATTTTTCGTTAATACTACACTGTAACTCAATGAGTGTTAGTTTTCTAAAGTTTGATTTCAACATGGATTCTGAATCCATATTAATGACCTTTTAGTACTTTGCATGATTGTGAATGTAAAGAAAAAATGAGAGTACAAAAGGCAGGCCATATCACTTTCATTATGAAAATACTTTTGTTCTTAGGAACTCTTGAAGAAATCTGGCTTTGGAGAAATGGACTTGATTAAGCTAATCTACTTCATTTTATAATATATGACAAAGTGTTTAACTTTGCTTCTTATTTAAGAGTTTGAACTGTGACTGTATATCAACTTGTGTGTTTCTTCTCTGGTCATCTTTGGGTATTGCTATCCCATTCACCTGACGAAAAACATGAAGTAGAAAATATAACACTCATAAACCATGACTCTACAAAGAATTCTTCTTCTTAAAGGCATTCTCGTAGAAGAGAAGGTTAAACCCCAATCAACAAATCAACAGTTATAGAGCAGACTCGAAAAGCTTTGATTGTACAATATATGAAATGCCTGTCACAGAGGGAGTGCTATTAAAGTTGCTGTATGCTTCCAGGAGCCTGAGGAGTAAACACAAGAAATTGAAATATGAGACTGATATTGAAAAAAAAATGGAGACACTCTTAACACTCAAATGGATAATACAAAAGATCAAACTTCGAAGTGCCTAATATTTTGAAATGGCTGCATAGAGGACAGATTTCCCATAGCAATTGTCCTTACTTGGAATTCTAAATAGGAGTATTTATTCTGAATGAGTGTCAACATTGAATCAAAAATATATATCATATGCATTATATTTTAACTCGAATTCTGCTTTCAGGAACTATCTGAGGATCATCCTTATTATGGGGGAACCAATTTTATGATGACATTTTCAATAATTTCAATAATAATACTTTGTTGTTGCTATTAGGTGCCCTCAAGTCAGATCTGACACACAGTGATACTATGTACAACAGAGGGAAACACTACCCATCGCTGTGTCACACACATTATCCTTTTATACTCCAGCCCCATATTGCAGCCACTGTTTCTTTTCATTTTGAGTCATGTCACATCAGCAAAAATAGGTCCCAGGGGTTTTATTCCATTCTGGTGATTAAGGCCTATTCTACTTTGAGGAGGCAGATTTTCCCCAATTGTTTCTCGAATGCCTTCCATCCTCGGGGGCTCATTTTCTGGCACTATATTTGGCACTATTTCTCTGCTATTCATAGGGTTTTCAATGGCTAATTGTTTCAGAAGTGGGCTGCTGGATCCTTCTCCCTAGTCTGTCTTAGCCTGGAAGCTCGTTTGAAACCTGTCCAACATAAGTGACCCTTCTAGTATCTAAATACAGGAGGCATAGCTTTCAGCATCACAGCAATACTCAAGCTCCCACAATATGGCAAACTGAGAGACAAATGGTGGAGACACTTTGTTAGAAATACCAAAATTAATAAAACATAAACATGGAGAAAAGTCCCCTTCCCTTCAAATGACTACCATTAGATTGGGACTCAAATATATAAACAAACTAATAAACTAGAAGTTCTCTTCATTCCTTTAAAATGTAATAACCAGAGCCTGGTGCAGTGGCATGCGCCTGTAATCCCAGCAAGTCAGGAGGCAGAGGCAGGAAGACTTGCAATTTTGAGACCAGAGGCAGTCTGCGTAATTTAGCGATACCCTGTGTCAAAAAAAAAAAAAAAAAAAAAAAAAAAAAAAGTAATAGCCAAAGTTCAAGGATCCTTGAAGCTTATCATGGAAAGATAATTTTGTACTTTTGTACACTTGTGTTCTTGTAGGTTCTATGGTATACTTGCCTGAGTCAGCAGTATTCTTAGATGTATATATGCCCTTTGAATTTTTTTTATTTGTGATTGTGATTGTTGTTGTTAAGTACTGTTGAGTCAAGTCCGACTCATAGCAATCCTGTGCACAACAGAGCAAAACACTCCCTGACACTGTGCTGTGTTGGGCTCTATGTCAGTGCTTCTCTGCTATTCATAGAGTTTTCAAGGGCTGATTATTGTGAGATGGCTTCAGGAGTGGATTGCCATGTCCTTCTCCCATTTTTGCCATGCTGGGGATTGAACTCAGGGCCTCAGAGAGCACAGAGCAGCACTCTAGCAACTGAGCTAAACCCCAGGTCTTACTCATGATGTAACTAGGTAATTTAATTATTATGTAAACTTGTGAAACATAAGTGTGAAAATAATTACTCCTAACTATGTTGATAATACTCTAAAAAGTGAGCTGCTAATAAAAAAAATGATGTGTAGTGGAGCAGGCAGCTCTCAACAACAGAGGAATCAGTTGTAGTCTAGGTGCATTCTGCACTCAGTTTACCTAACATGTATTTTTAGAAGTTCCACTTTAAATAACATAATTTATATCAAAATATTTGCCAATAAATATGTACCCACAGGTTTTGAATTAAAATATAATATTTTAAGGGTTTGGTTTCTTTTTAAGTTTTTGTTTGAACCAGCTTCTAATTAATTAGTCTACAACCAGAGCAACAAATCCTACTGGCTAAGAAAAATTCTAATGAAGATTGAAGTGACAGAGGCAGAGTAGTATCAAGGAAAATTATATTTAACAAACGCATAACATTTGTTCCAGGTGTTGTTGTCTTCTAGGTTCTTCAAATGTGTTAACTAATTTAATTCTTGTACTTGTAACTAGCACCTATGAGGAAGGCACTAGTATGACCACTTTCATTAAAGATGAGGAAACTGAGGCATATAGCAGTTAAGTAGCTTGATCACCACCAAGTCATTAGGTGGAAATGTAAAAATTCAAACACCAGATTTATGACTTATTTTCCTTATTGTTATGCTGTTTCTCTAGGTTTTCTAGATAAGATCAAGTACAGTGGTTTGAAAATAGTTTTCACCTCCCCCTAAATTATAGTATAACATTATGCTGTGATATTTAATTCATATTTGCCTAGTTTGTTAAAGAGAGGTTCTAAACAAATCAGCTTTGATCATTCTGAAAGTTAAGCAATAGCTATAAATGGTAATATGAGGCCATAATTTTTACATAATGATAGGAACTGATATTAATGCTTGCCTATAGTAAATTATGTACTCTTTTATGAAAGTAATTTGATTCTGAGCTTCCCCAAATGAACTTTTCAAATAAATGTAAATGAATGGATTAAATACATAGAAAATATGCTAAAATCAAGGTACTCTAAACATGCATATTTTTTCCTAAATTTTGAAAATGTGATCATTGTGTTCCCTCTCTCTTTTTCTTTGTTAATTGTCCATATAGTGTTAAGGCTAACAGCCTTAACATGCTGCATCTCTTCCTTCCCCCCTGTTTCTTAACTGCATTTCCAAGTTAGTTTTGTAAGTTGGAGAGTTGGACAAGTTCATCTCTTCTAATTTTAATGTTAATGCTACGTTTCTTTGAGTAGAATATTTTTAGATTTAAAAACATTTGGAGAACTAATTTAGATGGTTTTTTAATCATACAATTAAAATGTTAAGAGCACTTTTATTACTCATATGCTGTAATAATAAAGCCCAGAAGGAAGTGGCATATCTGGAGCTCAAGAGCTGTGACTGATGACTATCGTCATGAATGAATTGCCTTGTCCATTCCCTAACCTCTACAACTCTGTCATCTTACTCTATTTGCATCTAGAATTGAAGGTTTTCTATGTCTATTTCACAGCCTACATACACAGAAACTTATAATTTCTTCGTTATTTTTTAGATAAGCAAATGTTTCTTGTATAAACTAAAATGAAAGACATGTTTATGAAGCTTCATAAATGTTAAAAATAAAACAGATTGAAGCCAAGGCCACTTGGCTTATAAAGATTGCTATTGCTTCCTTATGAAAGTTCTGGCTTTTATATAAATCTCAAGAGGGCTGCAGTTGTCTTTCGTCTCTTTCGTGTTGATTCTGTCCCTGTGATTGTAAATGAATAGAAAGAGTTCTGCTGAAAGAGAGCAAAGTATTTATCAGTATTTTGATTTCTACAGTCTGTTGTCAATAGCTTGAGCCTTGAAATTATTCTGACCCAGTTTTCTCTTATTGGTGAAGAACATTTTAAGTCTAAATAGCATAGCGTTTTTGTAGCACCGAGAGGCGGGTGCAAGTAGGAAAGGACAAACCGTTCCTTTCTGTACAAGGCCATCTTCAGTTCTGTAAATCAGTCCTTTGGTGCTTTATTTTTATTCGTTGATTTTTATTAGAGGGTTGGAAATTTCACATACACTGCATGCTAGAAGATAGTGTCTAATTTGTGGAAGATATATATAAGATCAGCCATCAGTACTGCCAGTTTCTGCATTTGAGAATGCAACTAGTAGCAGATTCAAAGTAAAGAATGATGTCTGTCCTGTACATGTATAGACTTATTTATTATCATTGTTCTATAATATAACAACTATTTATATAACATTTCTATTAGATATTATAACTAATCTAGAGATAATTTAAAGTGTATAAGAGGATATAGTATAGATAATACCAATACTATGCCATTTTATATAACAGACTTTAGTATCCAATGGTTTTGGTATCAAAGTACTCTACATATGTGTATTTAGTTTCCTACATGTTAAAAACAAAAAACATGGTTTTGCTTATCTCTTTTTCTTTTCTAATTGTCCATATCACAAAAAGGCTAACCACTTTAATATGTTACCTCAATTTCATCCTCTATTTCTTAATTTCCAAGTTAATTTTTAAAGTTGGAGAGTTGGACAAGTTCATTTGTTTTAATTTTAATGTTAATCTTACATTTCTTTCAGTAGAATATTTTTATCCAGGGGGCTCCTGGAACTAATCCCCTGTAGATGCCAAGGATGTGTATGGAGTCTGAATTCAAAAGAAATTTTGTATAGATAATTCTGAAACCTATGCTCATAGCAAAATATTGGGATTTAATTTAGAGTGCTTAGTCTCTCTGTACTGGCCACATTCCCCAAGCCAGGTGTGCAAACTCATTGGTTATCTTTGGCCTGAAGACTCCCGCTAGTTCAAGGTAGTGAATAATTCTAGAGCTCAGAGCAAGATCAGAAGCTTCTTGGAGATGCAGATGATCCTAAGAATGATGGACCTACAGATGTGCCTGGCCCAGATTTCTGCTAAAAGACTGGTAGAAAACAAAGCAAAACAACCACAAAAATTTATGAATTCATTGACTTTTAGAGAAATATTGATCACTGAACCCAGATAATTTGCTCCACTATAATTTAGTCCCCATAGCAAAACACTCCACAGTTCTATGCCACGCCTGACACTATGTCATTATTTCTCTGCCATTTATAGGGTTTTCAACAGCTGATTGTTTTGGGAATTGTTTTTCAGGAGTGAGCTGTCACATCCTTCTCTCATTTTTCTCGTGCTGGGGATGGGAGCCAGGGTCTCAGAGAGCACAGAGCAGCACTCTACAACTGAACTAAACCCCAACTCTATTATTCTCATTTGTTGTTAGGTGCCCTGGAGTTGGATCCAACCCACAGCAACCCTAATAGGGTTTTCAATGGCTGATTGTTTTTGGATTGCCTTGAGAGTGGACTGCACATCTTTCCCCCTTTTATATGGTGCTAAGGATAGAACCCAGGTCCTCAGAGAGTACAGTGCAACACTCTACCAACTGAACTATAGCTGCTGTTTTCTAAACTTCTATTCTACAGATTCTTTTTTAAATCTTGTTTCCTTTCTCATCTTTCTTGGGGCTCTCCTCTTTAGTCAGACTTCACCTTTTCCTGCACGTGTGATGATGGTCTGCATACCCTTTCCTACCTTATTAGTTCCTTGTTTTCTTTTAATAGTTTTTCCACTTTCTTTTCTGGTCCCCAATTACCTTTATTTTCAATTGTTTTCAGTTGACTCTGAAATATAGTCTGCCTGCCTGCCTGCCTGCCTGCCTTCCTGCCTTCCTGCCTGCCTGCCTGCCTGCCTGCCTGCCTGCCTGCCTGCCTGCCTGCCTGCCTGCCTGCCTTCCTTCCTTCCTTCCTTCCTTCCTTCCTTCCTTCCTTCCTTCTGTCCTTCCTCCCTTTCTTCCTTCCTTTTTCAGAATTAGGGATTAGATTCAGGGCCCTGTGCAAGCTAGGCAAGTGCTCTAGTACTGAGCTGCACCCTATACCCTTTTTTATTTCTTTTTATTTTTAGATAAGGTCTCAGAAAGTTGTGCAGGGTACCTCTGGTGTGGAACTCATGATCTTCCAATTTCAACCTCACTAGTCACTGATATCACAGATGTGTAACCAGGGCCAGGCAGAAATTTAATCTATTTTAATTGACTTCATATTTTAAATTTACTCCCATGGGAAGCCATAGCCTGGTCTTCCCTATCTTTACTGATTAGGTGAAAATAGTACCAATGGAGGCATAGGTAACATATGACTAAATATTAAATATTACAATATCGTATAGCAAACTGAAAACAAAACCCATTAAGTAAAAAAAGGCTCTTTCTTTCTGCTTTGAAGAACACCTGTTTAACATGATTGGGAGAGCCATGTTGGGGTTTAATGTTCTCAGACTCCTAGACTCTCATGCCAAAATGTGGTGACAAAGAACTGGCCCCAGATCCCTGACATTTGGTACTTGACCGGCTTTTCTTTGATTACCCACCCCTACTCTTCTTTTTCTACCCACCGCTGGCCCATAACATGAGGTGCCCTGCATGCCTTTTTGTGGACACCCTAGTTTGTACTTTGAACACAGTCTATAACCCCACAAAAAGCTGCTTCTCACCCCGTCCCTAGGCTTTATGTTGCACACTATCTGAAGGGCTTTCCTTGAAGAGAACAGACTGGAAAAGAGTGCTGCTTATTCAGGAATTCTGATATTCTAGAGCTCAGGATGTGGCTGAGGTTTAGCTCAGCTGGCAGAGTGCTACTCTGCACTCTCTGAGGGCCTGGGTTCCATTCCCAGCACTGTAAAAACAGGAGGACGACCTGGCAACCCACTCCAGAAACAATCCAGAAACTATCAGCCATTGAAAACCCTATGAGGGCCGCTGTGAGTTAGACCATACTTAATGACACCTAACAACAAGAAGAGCTCAGGATAACTAGAACTTGATATCTAGAAGAGTAACTGTGGGCTCTGAGTGATTAAATCTGTGTTAGTTTAAGATCAACAGACCATGGAAATAAAAATTGCCTAAACTCTAAAGTCTGAACTTTCATTATGCCAAATGACAGTCAATCCTGATGTAGGAAAGGTAAACATTCTTGAACATACCTGCTCAAATGCCTTGAATTTCTTGCCTAAGAAATCTAGAGCCTTGAACCAATTATTATAGGATCATTGGCAATTTCAGGTGGATGTTGGCCTAACCTGGGTTTTAAAAAGTTATGGCTTTGTGACTTTGAATCTATAAAGAACTTAATATAGCAACTAGATTCCAGGATATTTTTGAAATTGTCTTTCCAAACGTCAAATGTAAAGGGGCATTAAAAAGAATAAGATATTGTTTTAAAATGAAGAATCCTCAGTTAAGAAGACACAGCGTTTGAGAACTAATGTTTTTAAGGAAGAATTCATGTAATAGACTAAGCAAACAGATGTCTAGCTGAGTCATGAACATACCCTAAGTAAGCTTCAAGTGCTAACTCAAAGCCATCAACCAAATTCTACAGATTATGACCATATACTACTGTGAAATTTGTATAAATATTATATGTGTTATGAGCCATGGATGACGTGTGTATGCATGCCAAAGTATTTTGAGCAAAGAAACACCTTTGAGTGTGTTTGAAAGGGGATCATTAGCATTTACCTGTTTGAATCCTAATGGGAAAATGTAAATGCTAAACTAAAACCATAGAAAGAAATCACAAAATTTTAGTTAAGAATTCAGTTCAAGTAATTTGGCTTTGTTATGTTATATAGGTAGCCACAGTGCTTTAGCTTGTATTTTGCAAAAATAAGTCTGGTATGTAGCATAATATAAATAGACTACTATACCAGGAAGCTAAGTAATTCTACTCTTTGCATGAAAGATAATTATTGGTAACTTTGCATTTGTTAAATGACAAAATGAATGAATAATGAATCTAATTTTTAGTGTTTTTAAAATCATAGGTGCTGTGTGCTTATAAACCTTAATCCTTCCATCACGCTCTCTCTTCCTTCTTTCACCCCATCCTCTTTCTTTTGTTCCCTTCCTCCCTTCCTTCTAACCTTCTTTCCTTACTTTTCTTTTTTCTTTTATCTTTAGCCAACTTTTGATCATGTTGTATATCTGTTATTCCTATTTTAAGTAATAAAACAGTTTTTGCTGTTATTTTAAGACACAGTAATATTCCACTGTATTATTGTAGCAAAACTGATACAAGGTCACATGTGATTTGATATTCGGTTTGCTTGCAGTATTTGTTATCGTAGATAGTCTTTTATTGAACATTTTCAGAATTGGTACTTGTTCTTTTCTCTAGTTCCTCTTGGTAAATTCCTAGTCATAAAGTTTGGGTCAAAGTATACATATTGTAAGGCCTTTTGATGTATTGAAAACAGACCTTCCTGCCAGGTGAGGGGGTGCGTGCCTGTAATCCCACTGACTCTGGATGTTGAGGCAGGAGTATCATGAGCTCGAGGCCAGAGGCAGCCTGTATAATTTAGTGAGACCTTGTCTCAAAACAAAACAAGGAAAATTAAAAATGAGCTAGCATTGCAGCCCAGTGGTAGGCCACTGACAGAGTTTGTGCAAGGCCCTGGGTTCAATGCGCAAATACTAGGAAAAAAAGACCTTTCTGTATGGTGGCACATTTTACAAAGTGTACAGCAGAAATCAGATTTTTTTTTGCAGTTGCTATTCTAATTGATTTCCTCTTATAATACCTTATTAAGCATTAGCTTAATGACTTGTAATATTTTGTAAAGGATTTTCAATATTAAATCTGTATTTAGAAATGGATAAGTTGGCATAGCCTGCAGCCATACCACTGTGGCATCCATTCCCATCAGATCTTGGAAGCTAAGCAGGGTCAGCCTGGTTAGTGCTTGGATGGGAGACTATGTGGGAACACCAGGTGCTGTAGGCTTGGAAGAAGGATCCGGCAATCCACTCCCAAAAAATAATCAACCATTGAAAACCCTATGAATAGCAGAAAAGCACTGACAATAGTGTTTTGCCTGTTACATGTAGGGTCACTATGAATCAGATACTGACTCCACAGCACCTAACAACAAAGTTAACATAGATTAAGATATTTATTCTCCCAGATACATGAATAGAAATACTATGGCATAGGTTTTAGTTTTGAGCACCAGCCATAACAAATTATGAATTTGTAATTGACAATCTGTATGAGGTTAGCATTCATAAAAGAGCCTGTGTTTAGGTTTATCCACTCAGGCATCTTTCTGCCTACTCATATTTTGAAGGCTGAACTACAATAAGTTTGGAGTATTTGAAGGGTTGAAGCTAGAAAATAGGAAACGTGTGACAGTCAGCTTGACAGGTGTCAGAGATTGCCTTATGAAAGTCCCACTATACTGCTTCACAGTACTGCAAGGAACTAGTATACAGAACACCTTCAACAAGGTCATAGCAGTTCCTAAGAGGGTGGAAGAGAGGGCACAGGGAAAGGAATTGGAGCCAAAAGTGTATATAAATCAGAGTTTAATGATTACAAGAACATAATTTAAAAATTACAGGTATTTGCTTTTAGTGCTGAACAAAGGTATCTGTGTGTGCTTAGGGACAGAGGTGGTGGCGCAGATTGTTAAGAGACCCAAGGCATGATTAATGTGTCTGTCTAGTGGGCATGCCACCCCTCCAAAATAGCTTCTACTGTTACTACACAATGATTAACCTGTAAGGCAACAGAAAAATAGACTCATCCCACATTGCACTCTATCATTCTCTCATATCACATTTTAGGAGTTGCCATAGGAAAAAAAATGATACTTCAACTTTGGTAGGTGGGTGGATGGGTTAATCTGAAGGTAGAAGGTATAGATTATTGAGTCTAAAATCTATTCATGCTATCTGTATTTTATCTATTTTATTATTGGACTCTGTCTAGGTTTTCATATATCACATAAAGTATTTTTTCAAAATGAAGAATGGAATTCACCTTACTTTAAACATAAGATCTAACATTGACGATAAAAGAAACACCAGGCTCATAGGGTTAGAACTTTCCCCAAAACATTTGTTAACTTAGTTTATGTTTGTGAAAAGTATTCCAAAGAAGGAAAATATAGAAAGGAACAGATATATTATGGTAACAGGAAAGCAACCTAGTCTTTCTCTTGCTTGAAAATAGTAAGCTTAGTTGAGCACAAACTCTGTGCAGAACACTATGCTAGGCATTAAGGATAACTATGATATAATGCATAGGGCTCAAGGATTTATAATGTCTCTAGAGCCTCCAAACATGAGCATAACAAATAAATGCCAATAAAAGAAAGGCAAGGCTCAGTGCTAAGTGATTTCTATAGTTAGCAACTGTGTCTGAGCCATATCAATCAGAGTGATTCATTTAAAATTTTAATTATTTTTATTATCTTAGAATTAGATATTTATCTATCTATATTTTAGCGATTTATCTTTTAAAAAATTTCCATAGGTTCTTGGACACTTTGTGCAGCACAGATACACATACCATAAATAATGTAATCTCAAAGGTAACGTGGGGGAAAAATAAAATCTGAGGCTGTACCAGTCAAATGATAAATCAGAAAGATAGGTATTTCAGTTAAGAACAGGTTTTATAAGAGTACAAGCCACTGTGCCTCCTTGGAGATTGAAACAAGAGTGCCAGGAATCCTGTTTTTTCCTAGCACCTCCATTCCATGGATCTATCAATGGAATGGCTCCCTGTAGAGTTTATTGGTAAAGATTTCTGTGTTTAAATGTATCCTTTTAATTCCAAATCCAGACTTCTAGTAATGCTACCCACCTACAACATAGCCATAAACCCGTCCACCTGAGCTCTAGTGATGGAAATTCCTTTTTTACTGATTTCTTTGACACATTCTTGTCTAGTCTTATGATTACTTTTTTTTTTTTTTTGCCAGCCACTCTGTTGCTGAGTTCATTTTTCCCTGGAAGTCTGTCTTACAGCTATCATTTAATTTCTGAGACTCGTTACTTCATTTGGGCTGTTCATTATTCCTCCCAATTTAGACATCTGTGGACTTTTCACCCACTATTTCATCCTATGAACTGCCTAAAGACTAAACCAAAGAACTGTCTTGGTAATGTCATCCCTCCAATCCTTTTCCTGGCTTGACAACCTTCCATGTTTGCTGTGAAAAATACTTCATATCATAGATAACATAATCTTTCTTTTCAACACAACTATTGTGGTTTTTTATTCTCAGGACATCTGAGAGGGTAAAGCCTTGAGGTTACTTGGGTTCTCTTATTTTCTCTTAATAGCAAGTAATAGTACATACACTAGTTGAGGCTAGAGGGTTGTTGTTGTTGTTGTTGTTGTTGTTGTTTGTAATCATCTTTGTATAGTGCGTTTGTGCCTAGGGTGTAGAACCACAAAAATGTACATTGAGATAGAATAATCCCCTATTAAATAATTTATTGGTTTCTTGGAGCTTCTATAACCAAGTACCACAAACTGGGTGACTTAAATAAGATAAGTTTATTACCTCTCTATTCTAGACACTACAAGTTCAGTATCAAGAGGCTACCAGGCTGGGTTGGTTGCTTCTGAGGGCTGTGAAGGAGAATGTGTTCCATTATTCTCCATTAGGTTTTGGAGATTTGCTAGCAATTTTAGGTGTTTCATGGCTTGAATCAGGGTAATTCCCATCTTCACGTGGTTTTCTGCTTTGTCTGGGTGTCTTTCTTCTTTTTATAAAATCTTGATCATATTACAGAAAAGTCCTCCTTCAAACCCTCATCTTCATGACCTGGAAACACATTATTTTCTATTAAGATCACATTTATAGGTATTGGAGATTAGGGCTTCAACATCTTTTGGAAGGAATCTAAATCATCTCAACAATAAGATATGTTAATGTTATAATGTGGACTGTGGGTTATTTAATAAATTGGTTTGAAGATTCTTACTTGACTATGTTGCTATTGTTCTATTCATGAAAATATATGATATTATAACCTATATATAAAAATATAACCTATATATAAAATGTCTAACTTTTCTGTTCCTTCCATACCCTCTTTCAGTATATCTTTTAATATAGATTCAAAACTCTTGATATTAAGTTTCAATCTTATTGTCTTAAAATAACTTTACCAGTTTGGGTTAGGAGACCCTGATAAAATATTAAAAGTATTTCCAAGTGACATATTGTACATTTGTTTATTTTCCAGTTAGCTAGGTTCATTGGCCTGTATGATTACCAATCACATTATTATACAATATTGCAAAGTAGAAGTCTGCATTAGCTTTCCATGATTGATCATCACAGAAAATAGAATCTCAATTTGCTATGGTTCCAGATGGTTGTTTGCTCATAATAGTTTATATCTAATCAGGATCATTATAAACTAAATGAAGGTAAATTATACTATCTTAGAGAGAATTTCATGTTATTTGGAACCATAGATGCTCACAGAAGTACTTATGCATATAGAGATAAGAGTAGGCTATTATTACATTGAATGTTGCTGTTCTCTTTAACACAGAGATAACTTAATCCTTAAAATTAGTGTTCCTTCATTTTGAATGTTACTATTTACTATTCTTCATTTGACCATGTCCAGATAGAGTATTTTTGCAATGTTATGAAATCAGGTCTCCAGTAAAATGGCAGGTATGTTGAGATTATTACCAACATTATCAATTTGTTTTGAGAAAATATTTTAGTGTACATTAGTATAAAACCTACCTAGTTTTAAAAAATTATTTATTGGCAGATATAAATTCAGAATACAATATTTTATGCTAGCTGTCCAGAGCCTAGCTCTGAATGGCTTACAGAACATTTATTTTAACCACCTGAGTCATAAAAGTTGTTTTCCATATCTTCAGTCAAACTTAACTACAGGCAAGAAGAAGTAGAGAAATTACCTGTCACATTATTCACAGGCCAGACCAAGATACTGTAATACCATGGCCCACTAAGCTAATTTAGAAGACAAAAAAAAAAAATAGAAAGAGCTTTTTAAAAGATGGCATTTATGTGTAAAATATGTAGAAGAGTTTAGGGTTTTGACAGTTTGAGATTGTATCCTCTTTAGAGAGAATGCATAATGACTTTTATTTCTCCTGAAATATGCATAACCTCTTGAAGGTAACTTTCAATTCTCATTAGCACTTTTCAAAGCACCTTTCCCATCTCTATGAAAGCAAAACATATGAATAAATGAAATGTGAGTAAATGTTTACTTACCAGCAATTCAGTCATTTCCACTCTTGTTTGGGACTTACTTAATTGGTGAAGGAAAAACCATAATATGGGCATAAAAATCCAAGTTTATTATATCTATTAAGTCCTAATAATCAAAATTACAAGAATATGTCTAATTCCTCTCTGAGCACAGGATGCTGTATAATCTTTCAATGAGAGGATAGCTTTTGGAATCAAATGTTCTGGATTTGAATTCCAAGCTTACTACTTACTGGCTTATAGTGTTTTTGAGTTATTTGATTTCTTTATGTTATAATCTCCTCATCTATGAAATAAGGTTTTTGATGATATCTGCTTCATGATTATGTTGAGTGTTATAGCAAGGTTTCTCAGCATTGGAAGTATTGACATTTTATGCCAGATAATTGTTTGTTGTGAGGAAGTTATCCTGTGCCTTGAAGGCTGTTTAGTTTTACCTCTGGCCTGTACTTACTAAATGCCAGTATGGTGACCCTTCTCCTCTCATTGTGACAACCAAAATTGTCTCCATATATTGCTAAATCCATGTCTGGAGGATAAAACTTCCCCTAGTTGAGAATCTCTGGGTTGTATGAATATCTATATCTGTTTTTATATAGAATCAGAGCTTTGTATATTTCCTGGCACACAGTAAATGTCCAGTAAACTTTAGCTATGATGATCTTATGTAAAAATTATTTATGGAATCTTCTCTGAGAACTATACTCTTAAAAACATAAACATTACCTTTATTTTTGTACATGTATATATGTATACATTTCTATTAATGTATATGTGCAGACATATGTATGCTTCATATTATCCATCAGCTATTATTCAAAAAAATGAGGAGCATGGTAAAATAGCTAAAATCTACTGATAACTATCAAGCCTTGTTTGTTTCATCTTCTTTGCTACTGAGTATTTTATAAATCACCAAACTTTGCAAAATAAATGGATTTAAATTTATCTTTGTCTTCTATGTGACCCTATAGGCAAAATATATGTAGGAAATGATTTATAGCAGAAGGAAAGATTGCTGTTTATTAAACATCATATGGGTTGTGACAAGTAATGATTTTTCCTTTATTGGTTCCAAGCAAAGTTTGTAAAATATTTTTAAATGCTGCTTGATTCCTAAAAATGCAAAATGGAAAGTAGCATGAGAAAATGTAAAACCTGGTTTAGGTAATTATATTTTCTTTGTAATTAATAATAATAATAATAATAATAATAATAATAATAATAATAATTCTTTGATTATAGTTTTCTATATGAATCAGATCCGACTTGATGGCACCTAACAACAACAAACTACATATTCCAAGGTGTTTTTCCTCGTCTCTTATAATTACCTGAGCCCTGTTATTAAATAGGGATTATTTTTACCATTTTATAGATGGAGAGACTAAGACTGTTGCTGTTGTTTGTTGTTAGGTGCCATCAAGTTGTGTCTGACCCTCATAGGGCTTTCAATGGCTGATTGTTTCGGGATTGCCTTGGGAGTGGATTGCCAGGTCCTTCTCCCCAAAGGAGGAGGCGTCCCTGGATGGGCAAAGGTACTCTTACTAATTAACACATCTGAGATAAATACTGTGACTCAAAGAAGAGAAGTTCTCCCATTAATCCATAGGTCTTCAAATGTTAAACACAACTCCAACTATAGAAGCCAATTGCTATTCTGAGAAACATACATGATGTTCTCATTCTTGGAGACTTTTCCATATATTTACCTGTCTTTATCACAGTTTCAAGTTACTTAATCCTCAGGGCATTCAGGGTTATTCTCTCTAACACTTTGGTAATGCTTTTAGTACATTACTCCACATGAATTGTGCTCTTAAATATTCCCCTGGACACTCATTTAGTTAAATTTTGTAGTAAGAGCACTGACATTGTTACAGTTAATGACTCCATGTTTTACAAGTTGAAACACATTTGAGGTTAAATTGATTGTTTGGATCATTTTATTCGACAATATGAAGGCCTTGAGTGCAGGTGGTACTTACTGTCTTGGAGAAACATTTTTGTTATAGCCTTAATGGTGTGGTGTCGATAGTGACAAAGTATTGGCAAATTTACCATTACCTCAACAGTGTTTCTGGATATGGTCAATAAAAATCACTGCCAGTGAATTTCTCTTGGCATGAAAGTACTATGTGATGACATTTATGACGAATTTTATATATTTTATGGTATGTATATTTGAAATCCTGTCACATAGAAACCATTATTAATTTCATGGTCTCAGTGGCATTACTGATAATGAGTATTTCAGTCTGCTAGCCAAGATTGCACAAATATTACATGGCAATAATGATAATAGTAATCATGGCTAACATCTATAGAGTGTCTACAATAATCATTGTATTAAATAGTTTATTATGCCTAAATCCATTTATTTCCTGGAACATTTAAATAGCTTTGTAAGGCCCTGTACATTAAGGGCAACTTTGAAGTCAGGAGTCTGATTTCAGTGTGCATTTCCTAGACTCCCACATTTCACTGTCTCCCTGTAGTACATTTATAGAGCTAGACCATGAGTCAAGTTATCCAGGATCTTTTGCCACCAAGTTGTATTTTCTTTGTGTTAACATTCAGCTGTCTGCACCTTCATTATACTTGTAGTGTCTTTGTTCCTTTGCTCATTTGCCTGTCTATTCTACTCTAGGACTTTGTGTTGATTGATCATTGCATGCTGATTTATCAGAACTTTGATGGACAATAGACTAATGCATGTAAATGTTCTAAGTTGCTTCTCATTGGGAAAGCTATTTTTATTTAGTTATATGTCTCTGGTGCTAAGTTCACTGGCTAACACGTTTCATGAATGGTAACTAATTAGTTCATAATTCTACCAAGTTATATGGTTTGGGGAACCTTTCAAAATATGTCTTTCTCCAAATAAGCAACTTAATTATGAGCATTTTAGATATCATGTTAGACCTGTACTGGAAAATTTTGCAAGAGAAGAGAACATAAAGCTTTTGACATATCTAAAAGTTCACAATATATGGCAGGTACTTGTTTTATTTTAAAAACAGGCAGGCAGACCCTTCTCTAATAATCCTCTTCTAATAAATTATTCCTAAAACGTTTCATTATTAAAACAGAGAAACCAAATGCTTCCCAAGATTAAAAATAAGCAAATAAGGTAACAAAAGCATACCATCTGCAAAGTAATAAAAACTTGACAGGCACCTGATTTCTCATCAGCTCACCATAAAAGCACAACGTAGGAGTAGCCTTTACCAATTTTGCTGAAAATGATTTTCAACCTAGAATTCCAAAGCCAGCCAATTTATCAATCAATCAAGTGTGCAAACACAATGAAGCTCTCTATTGCATTGACTTGGAAGGTTTACCTCTCACCTATTATTATTATTAGAAAATTCCTTTTAAAAAAAGGAAAACCTAAAGAATGGTCAGGATATGAACCTGCCACCTAAAAGATATCTTGATTTTGATTGATAAAGGGACTGGGGAAGTGAAAGAAATATAGAGGTACTAATATATTAGTCTTACATGGGGAAATATTGACATATGATGAATCATTGGAGCTAAAAATGATTGAATTTTATTTTTTAAATGTTTTTAGAAATGTGAAGAAATTAAAAATAATTTTTAACTGTGGAGTAAGGGAGAAGGAAATTAATAAATGTTTATTATATACATACACAAAGTCAATAGATTATTTTTTAATTTATAAATTAATAAAGAATGGTGTTCACATGTGATTCAGGAAAATGGGAAAAAATATCAGAGGCTCTTAGAGACCAAAAATAAAACTAATTATAGCTCTGATGGCATCACTTTATCAAAATAAAAGTGGCCTGCAGCCATACCACTGTGGCGTCCGATCCCTTCAGATCTCGGAAGCTAAGCATGGTCAGGCCTGGTTAGTACTTGGATCAGAGACCACCTGGGAATACCAGGGTGCTATAGGCTTGCCAGAAGGACCCGGTAATCCAGTTCCCAAAAAACAATCTGCCATTGAAAACCCTATGAATAGCAGAGAAGCAATAACAGTACTGTTTCACCTGTTGTAAATAGGGTCACAATGAGTCGGATACCAACTCCAAGGCACCTAACAACCACAGTCAGAAGAGAGATAGGGAATGAGAGAAGGAAAGAAGGGATAGGAGGGAAATAAGTTGATTCAGCAATTAAAAGAATAGATTCAATCAAGTCGCACAGAAGGAATTGGAAATTGGAATAATTAGCACAAAGATTCACTTTAAGCAAAGCTGCTCTTCTAGATTTGTCTGATTCCTATATCTTGTCACAGGTTAAGCAAAGTTCAGAGTTAAACAGCATCATGGGAGGTAGAAAGAAAATCTAGAACTCTATTCTTCAGAGACACTCATTTTCCAGTTAATGATGGTAGAGTATATGTAAGTTTATTTAGTGAAAGTTTCTATACTAGTTTAGGCTTCATTTGAAGAAGGGGGTATTTTTATTATGATGGTACCACTCTACACTACATGTAGAGGTCAACATTATTATGGAAACCTTGTGATACTTTCTTCACTTAACATCACATGTTGTTATTGTTAGGTATCCTTGAATCAGATCCTACTCATAGTGACCCTAAGTACAATGCAAAGAAACACTACCCAACACTGTGCGGTGCACACCATGTCTTTATGTTTGAGCCCATTGTTGCAGCCACTATGTTTCTTATAATTTTGAGTCTTGCCATATCACCAAATAGAGGTTCCAGGGGCTATACTTCATTCCCTTCATTAAGGTTGACTCTATTTTGAGAAGGGCTGGGATTTAGCTCAGTTGGTAGAGCGCCGCTCTGCAGTCTCTGAGGTCCCCAGTTCAATTCCCAGCACCACAAAAATGGCAGGACATGGCAATCCACTCCCTAGGCAATCCCGAAAAAACAATCAGCCACTGAAAACCCTATGAGGGTTGCTATGAGTCAGATATGACTTGACGGCACCTAACAACAACAACTATTTTGAGGAGCCAACTCTTCCCCAGGTGTTTCTTGAATGCCTTCCAGCCTGGGGGACTTATTTTTTGGCACTATATCTGACAGTGCTTCTCTGCTACTCATAGGGTTTTCAATGGAAAATACTTTTGGGAATGGGCTCCAGGGTCCTTCTCACTTGTCTGTCTTAGTCTGGAAGCTCAGTGGAAACCTGTCCACCATGGATTGCTCTGCTGGTATCTGAGATACCAGTGGCACAATTTTCAGCCTCACAGCAACATGAAAGCCCTCACAGCATGACAAGCTGACAGACATATGGGGTAATATCACATAAACACTTAATACCATTACCTACTTGTTTTATTAGTGAAACTGTTAGCCCAAGGTGAGCTCTGTGAGAGCAGTACAATATATACTACAGTTCCTAATGTTTAAATTTGATAAAAATGAATAACTCATATAGCATGTGCTATTTAAAATTTGAAAGGTTAAACCAAGCTATAC